>VUQI01058091.1:0-14711 GCA_015106735.1 Paratilapia polleni
CTGCCAATGCCAAACAGCTTATTCTGCTATTGACTCGTGTTTGGTGTCGTTTATTGGATTGGATGACTGAAGTCTGAAGAAACAAGACATATTGGCAATTCAACAATTTATTCATTTAACAAACAGGGGCCTCAGTAGCATGTGGAAAAACCATACACAGCCACAACAGCCTGGCACCTCCTCCTCATGCTGGTCACCAGCTTGGTCACACACTGCTGTGGGATGGCATCCCATTCTTCAACCAGCATTTGTAGCAAGTCAGCCAATGTGGTTGTGTTGGTCAGTCTGGCACGAACAGCACGCCCAAGCTGATCCCACAAGTGTTCAATGGGGTTGGGATGGGGTCAGGACTGCAGGCAGGCCATTCAATCCTCTCCACTCCCAAATTCTGGAGGTAAACTGTTTTTAGTGTGGCAGAGAGAAATTTATGTGTCCTCCTTATTTTTTAACTTTAGCATCCTTCTTCAGTAATGATCTTATCATTTATACTCTGATCATTTAGTCCTTAATATTCAGAGCAGGTAGCAGCGCACCAACGAGCTGGGAACAAACATATTTTTCAAACTGGTGTGCTGGATTTTTTTTTTTTTAATCTATTCATTAGTGGGTCACAGAGTCATTGATGTTCTCTGCCCTTTAAGCTAAATATAAAGATGACAGAATCAGAAAAAATTTATTTTAGAGGGTGTAGAAGGAGCAACCTTGTCCTCTGAGCCACTGTCAGGATACAGCAGTGACTTTATTTCATGACAGTTCTGCTGTCTTGTGGTGTAATTTCTTTATTTAATTTGTAATTGGTTGCGTAGTGGCAGGAAATCCCACATTGTTCTCCTAATACAACTGCCAATAAAATACATATATGTGGACTGAAGCGGCACTTTTCAAGTCAGGGTAGCTAAAGGATCATGATCACAATATTCTCTCCACTTGAAATGCTTGAAACGTTTCATCCCAGAAGAATGAATGACGATGGATTTCAGGTGAAAAAGATGATTTGATCTTTTTTGATGCTGAATAAAGCTGCTCCTGTGACCAACCAAACATCTGCTTTGAGGAACCGAAAGTGAAACGTTCATCCACATCAAACCAGAGATCTCTGTAACACATCTGTAGCTTTGTTTCTCATGTCACTGTTTTCAGCTTCATGATGATAAACAGTTGACTACTCATAATACAAACGCATTAACATTATAACTTATGCCCTTTTTGGCAAACAGTGAAACATGCAGATCAAACTATCCCTTCATTTTCTGCACTAACAGTACAGGCAGGTAATCAGCGTTCCTCAGCTGCCCTGAGAGAACAGCTCCTCCTTTAGACGATGGTAGCGCCCTTGCTTCTTCATGAGCTCGTTGTGCGTCCCTTCCTCCACGACCACACCCTTCTCCAAGAAGATGATGTGATCGGCCTTCTCCACCGTCTTCAGCTGATGAGCCACAACCAGGACTGTCCGGCCACGAGCCAGAATCTCCTGCAGCACCTGAGAAGAGAAATATCAGGTTACTTCACAAATGCAAAGGCCTGATATGTACGTACAATCCTTTTTGTATTTCCCCCCTCAGAGGTGTGTTACTTTCATTCTGTATTATGTGTTTAACCTCTTCATATTTTTCTAATATTATAATTTACTCTTCCTTTGTAAAATCAGCTGCTCAGCTGCTGGTACACTAATCATTGTGATTGGTCAGATGTTGCCAATGCCACCCCTTTCATTGGGAAACCCAGGGTTAACTTAGCGAGATGATAACCAGCTTCGTGTGACCGCTTATCCTGACTGCCAGTGTTAGGGTAAGTGAATCCAGATAACGGAAAGCCGTTATCTGGATTCCCTGGGTATGCTGAACTCACTTCGTAGTACAGGGCCCAGGGCTGCAAGTAATGTTTGTGTTGTTTATCAGTTTCTCTGCTAAATATTTTCTGGATTAATTTAAATCACCGTAAGTTGATAGGTGTGTGTGTTGCTGTGTTTCTGTGTTATTTATCTACTGTTACATGCCAAATATATTTTTAAAAATTATTTAAGCCATTAGTTTGAATCAAATTGCCTCTCTTTCTTCTTATATGAACATACTGTTAACCACTCCATCCGCTATTACTCTACTCCACCACCACGATCTAGTCTCTGGGGGGTGCAGTCATAACCTTAAAACAGATTTTGAATCTTAAAGGGGACCTATTCTGCTCATTTCAAATCTATTAAAGTAGCTTTGCATAATTCACAGTTCAAAATAATCCTTATTTATTTTTTGCTGGACATTGGTGCAGCCCCTCAGTTCATCCTGTGAAGCTCACTGTTTAGCTTCTCCCACTTTAAGCCGATCTTCATCTAATTGGCTGCTAGTCATAAACAGATGTGTTGAAGAGTAGGTGGGAGGGGCTTCTGTGCTCACAGGCAGAGCTGTGCAATCATTCAAGTTCTGAGAATGGGGCCGTTATAAAAAAAAAAACTGCTGGGTTTAAGTTTGACTGAACTCCTGTTTAAGATAAACTTTTCAGTTGAAAAGTTCACAGTTTCTAAACCAAAAGGTGAGACATTAGGTGAAGAGCGAGGCTAAGAGCATGCTTGTTTTTTTCCCCAACATTCACAGTGTTGTGTAACCGTGAATTCGTCCCTCAGGGTGAAACTGTCAACATAGATTTCTAATATTTTACCTGAGGCATCTGGTGGGAAATATTCAGAAACGACCTGAACTGTGGGGCGTGCCGGTGCTGGGGATGCACCAATCGGATATTTGGATCAGGTATCCACAATTCCAAGAGTGAAGGTAAGACGTCAGGTGATAAATAAAAGCATCCTCCTGGTCTGACTTATTTTTTTTATTTTTATTTTTGACATTCACGGTGTTGTGAATTCATCCCTCATGGTAAGACTGTCAGTGCAGATTTCTGCTCTTAATGACCTGAGATATCTGAGGGAGAACATGCTGGCACAAGCAATTTTTTTGGCCACACAAAAACAATCTTCACTCACAACCTGTAATGATGATCTAGTGAGCATCAAGTGAGCATCACAAGGGCACAAGTACAACAGGACATAACAGGATTTCCACAGAGTGCTTTAAAAGTAGAAGTCATCCTTGATCCATCCAGACGTGCCTGAGAAGATTATTTTGAACAGGAGATTAAACCTCTTGATCACACCTCCTATACTATACTATACAACTATTACCTGCAAATCCACAGAAAACTCAGAATGGAATTTGGCAAGAATGATCCTGATTAGATGTCTTTTCCATGTGTAAAAGCATCTGCTCTACTTCCTCTCTAAGGTAGAGCTCAGACACACTACGGAGGAAACCCATTTTGGCTGCTTGCATTCAGGATCTCATCCTGTCGGTCACCATGACCAAAGCTGAGGGTCATATAACTGTACGTTACAACCCCTGACAGAGAGCTCCTGTTAAGATGGAAGTTTAGGAGTTTTATTTTTTATATACATACAGAATGCTGTGCGTCAACATCCAGTTTGCTGGTAGCTTCATCCAGAATGATGACCTGAGGGTCTCGAACCAGAGCTCTGATAACAGCGACACATTGCTTCTGTCCCTCTGAAAGGAGGCCTCCACCTTCTCCTACATCTGTGAAGACAGAATGAAAAACATGTGCCTGCTTCAAATTGTTCCAAGAATCTCCATCAGAACTTCACAGTTAATCATTATTGAAACATCCCACCTGGTTTATCTTATCACCAGCTACCAGATGGACATTTTACACTATAAACTCTAACTTTCCTCACTTCACATCTGCTATGAAGTTAATGTTAAACTTTATAAATCTTTTTATCTGCAGCTTGTCACAGTTCATTTTACATAATGCACCTCTGAACTTGATGTTGCCAGTTCACTAACTAAATTGTGTATTTTCTGTTTTTATATCAGCTGTTTAGCTATGGTGTATTTTTATTTCTTAACAAAGTGAAACCAAAAGAGAAATGAAATTGTGCTGGTGAAATAAAATAAAAATAATAACACACACAGACACACACACACTAGGGGCTTATAAGGGAAAAACTTCACCACAATATGCAGCATAAGCAAATACAGAAGTAATACGAATTCAAAGAGCAGTGCGTGCAACAAAGAGAACTGACACAAATTTGAACTGAGTAATGCAAATCTGCATCCAAAAAATAATCGAAAATAGTTCAACTTTGTTTAAAAACTCGTTTGATTCTATGTTGCAAAAACCTCAATCAGCCGAGAATCCCACGGACCGCGGATTCTCCCAACGGCACCAACAATCAGAGATGGAGGACGAGCTTAATTTTGTTCGTGGGCAGCCGGAGCTGTTTGATTCAACTTCACTTTTATACAGAAACAAGAAAAAAAGGAACAGAACTGGAGAAAACAAAGTTCAAGGCCTGCCTGGTAAGTTTGGAAAACATGTTTCTGTAACTTGACTCCAGCTGTCAGTTATAATCGTTCTCCTCTCGTTGGCTGTCCAAAAACACTCCAGAGAGGTGAAACTTTGCTTCATGTTTGGTGTGAACACAGCTTTAAAGGTTTGGGTGCACTGTACTGAAGCAAACTTCTATTTAAACATGACAGAGAGAAAAAGACGTTTAAAGGTACCGTTTTTTTAATAACTCTGCAAATTTCAACTAAAACTTTCACCTCCAGTGAACCTCATCCTCAGTGGGTGGGTTGAAATGTTTTCAGAAGTGTGCTCTACATTTCCTTAAGAGGCTTTCCCTTTTCCCAGGCTGTCATTTTAGACCTCAGTCACGTAGGCCTAGAGGTCGGTTGGGAAATACACATTTATTCCTGGTGACCAAGGTTACCAGCGGGTCGCTGACCGGCCTCTAGGCCTGTGTGACTGATGTTTATTGAATGGTAGCAGGAGGTTGCTGGCTGTCGCTGGCTGAAATCAATCACAAAGAGGGTGCTGCACCAAAAACCTCCTCACAATTGCTTTGGTAGGTAGCAGACTGCCGTGGTCACCTGTAGTTTGTATGGAAGATGCTGATTTTTCCGCAAACACTCGCTAACTAACCACCAAGAGGTACTGAAACTTGAGAAAGTGCGGCACAAACTGGGAACAGAGAACATTCACCTTCAAAATAAAAGTCGTGTCATACCACTGTAATGAAAACATTTCAAAAGGTACAATTTTTACTTTGAAGGCGAATGGTCGCAGTTTCCAGCTCGCGTCACACTCTTCACAGTTTCACTACCTGTTGGCAAGTAGCTGGTGAGTGTTTGCAGATAAGCTGGTGTCTTCCATACAAACTATGGGTGACCGCGACAATCTGCTAGTGACAAAAGCAATTGCAAGAAGGTTTTCGGTGCAGCACTGTCTTTAGCCCTGTGTGACTGTGGCTTTAGCAATCAATTTCACAGCAACTGCCAGCAACCTCCAGCAACCACTTGCAACCAGTCAGGTAATATTCATTTTTCCCTAGCAACTGATGTTTTCCAGGAGGTTGCCAACCCGTCTCTAGGCCTGTGTGACTGAGGCCTATACATGTGAAGCACAACATTACAGATGCACAGATGGCTCTGTACCTGTGTCGTACTTGTTCTCCATTTCAGAGATGAAGTCGTGTGCATTGACCCTCTTTGCAGCTTCCATCACCTTCTCATTGCTGCAGTCCTGCAAGCCATATTCAATGTTGCATCTCAGAGAGCCAGAGAACAGCACAGGATTCTGGGAAACCAGAGCTACCTGCATAAAGAAATGGAGTTAAAACATGCATTAATGCGGCGCTCATGTGCGAATACAATTTTGGTAAGTGGAAAAATAAGATATGCATGTATAAATCAAGATGTGAATTCATCCTTTAATATATAATTAAAACAAAACCTGAGAGTCACAATTTTAGTATGTCGAGGACAAAAACTGATATAAACTGAGATGTTTATTGAGATGTTCGAGCATATCAAACATTAAAACATGAATCCTCCCTCACAGAACTGGTCCAGCAGCTCTACTATTTAATCAAACAAAAATCTTCTAGCCTCAGATTATGAGGACAGCTTGAATGAGGCGAAGTCAACACTCGACTACAAGCCTTTACACGTACTCTGGGCTGCTTGCAATCAGCAAACCGCATAATTCTGCAATCAACCTTACGATGCATTCAGGGGGGCCTCTTATGCTCATTTCCAGCTTGATATTTTTATTCTTGGACTGTAACAGATGATTCACAGTTTAAAATAATCCTCACAAAATGAGCTAGCTGCTCATTTTGTGAGCCTCTGACCACACATTATTAACGGTGAAGACGACAATTTGGCTGCAATGGCTGAAAAAAATCTGCTGCTGTTAACTAGCTTGCTAACATTTGGTGGTTCCTCTCTTTCTGCTGTATAGTGTGAACACACAAATGGAATCAAAATAGCAAATCTAAGTATGGAAGTATGCAGTTTGAGACACAACAACAGGGTGAAATGGTTAACATTAAAATATCTGTGTTTACGCTGTCTTTCTGTGCATAAGAGCATGCAATGCTTTATGTGCCAAAGTATGGTCTGACAACCTGCTGGTATGATTTAGTTTTCTTTCACATGATGTTAGTGCAAACTGCTTAAAAACAGTGTACGGCTCCCATTTAATCATCTTGATGGAGACATGCCACTATTTCAGTCATTCATTTGAGTTACTGTGGTCTATGACCTGAAGCTGACTGAAGTTAGATTTAACCCAACTTTCACCAGATGTTTCAACGATTTACTCCAACACCCTCCAGTTGGTTTGCCAGCAGCGATAATCAAATCACAGCCAAACCACTCTGAGCCTGCAGCTCACACCTTCCTTTTATGCCAGACTATACCAAACATGGGTAATAGTTTTTTTTTCAGAGCATCATACTGACTGAGTTAAAATAGGTGAAGGGCCACACATTTAACTATGAATAAAAATCTGTAGTGAGAATTATGTACACTACTGATCAATTAAGAAAGCCTGGGTCTTGGTATCAACGTTTTTGTAGAAAATGTTGACTTTTCTATAACTTTATGTATCAGTCTGGCGTACTATGAGGTTACAATGAAAAGGCTACTCACATAAAAGTGGACAAAGTGTTTGCATCTGGCCCCTGAGGCTCTGAAGCGATCTGCCCACAGAACTCAGGTCAGAAGAGTCAGTCACTTCCTTTAATTCATATCTTAAAACATACTTTTATAGGAAAGCCTTCCCAGATTTTTTTTACTTTTTATTTACCTTGAAGTCTTTTAATTTCTAATTTTTACTACAGTTTACTCGTCTCTGATGTTTTTTTTATTCTGTTGCTTCTGTGAAGCTGTTTGTAACTTGATTTTCAAAAGTGCTATTTTAATAAAGTTTATTATCACTATTATTATAAAACAATCCACAAAATGCTGCATCAGCTTTCAATTACCCTACAAAATTGTCTGTTGCGTTTTCATTATTTCATAATAGTCTGGACTCAAGGCAGATGATCATCAAAATGTAATATTTACCCTTTGAGTTATTGTCTTCCTCAACGAAGCAAAGAAAGATTGGGATAATATTTACTATTTATAAACAAACACAATGTCTTATACATGAATGGTTTGTAATGAATAATAATTTGAGATGGCCACTTCATCTCTTTGCAAGACCATCAAAAGTCTGGCATCATGCCTGATGTAGAAACAAGCAGCACAGCAGACAGATCATTATCAGTCACTTGGAATATGTAAGCTGTTGTTCGCCTTGAGATTCAGTAACGTAATGTTGCCTTTTATTGTTTGCTTGTTTGTTTGTTTTACAGGGAAGTTGTTTTGTTTGTTTGGGGTTTTTTTAGGGTGTCACGGGCAAGACTGAGATGGTCTGCCATTTTCTCCATGTGTGTTTTATGCTATACCCAACAGGCTGCTCTTTAGACCGCCTCCCCACTCCTGCACACAGCTATTCTCCTTCTTCTGTATGATATACCCAGCATGTGGAATACCAGGGAGCGATCAGAAACATAAACACCAGTGGTGCAGTGGTGTAAATACTGGCAGTCACAGAGACTGTGCAGCCAGTTTGCTTCAAGTTCACTGAAATATCTGCACTTCCTTTGCCAAGTAGAACGTGCTGCAAAATATAATTATTGTTGTTATCCATGAATTTTCAAATTTACTCTTTTACAATAAAGCAGAAAAAATTAGATTAGATGCTGGGTGGTCTTTCTCATTTTTATGACAGGTGGTCTAATAAATTTGTTAAGCACTGTATATTTCTGTCTGCAGTCTGATAAAGAAAGCTGCTATATAAATAAACTTTAAAGAAAAACAGGAGTATTACTACATTATTTTATTTAATGCAATGAGTCAACTGTACCTTCTGATGGAAGTATTTGTGTTTGTAATGGTGCAGCGGTTCTCCATCCAGCAGGATCTGACCCTCTTGAGGCTCATACAGCCTCTTCAGGAGGCTGACACAGGTAGTCTTTCCACTGCCGGAGGGACCCACAAGGGCTGTCATTTTCCCCGGCTGCAGTATCATTGAAACTGACTGGAGGGAACACATAAGTACAGCAATGACAAATTTGTCCAAGTCTGAATTAATGTTTAACGCCATTCCAAACACTCTCAGCCTGTGACACCCTTACCTTCAGAACTGGTTTATCTTGATAGTTGAAGGTGACATTTTGGAAAGCAATTTTTCCCTGCAGCTTCTCAGGAGCCAACTCTCCCTCCTTCTTACACTTTGGTGTCCTGTCCAGGTAGCTGAACACTTTGGAAATGACTCCAACTGTGGACACTGTCTCACCATAGCAGTACAAAATCTCCTGTGACAGAAATAAACCAGTCATTATCAATAACAGGCACTACACATTAACTACAAAATAAATAAATACCTAGGTTATCTATTACTCAGCTTACCTTTAAATTGGTTGACATGGGCTTCTGATACAAGAAGAAGGACACAAGACTGCCGATGCTGAGCTGACTGGACGAGATGAGGGTGCGGGCCTGTAACAGCATCAGTATCTTTATCCCCAGGGACACCAGCTAAATGGAAAGAGTGTGGAGAGAGAAATTACTCACAAAGAAGATAAAAAGCACACATCTTTTGGGAATGCCAACACATACAAAAGGCACTACAGAAGATCCTCAACACATACATACATACCACTAGATTTCAAAACCTTATTGTACCTACCATAGATAACTGGATAGATGTGAGAATGGAAACATACAGTGTGGAAAAGATTTCTTTATTTTTAAGCTTAAATATGGACATCTTTAGACAGCTTTGGAAAACTGGGTACAGTTTGGCAAACCCCTGAGAACAGACTTTGTTAAGATAATGAACTGAAGGAACCTTTTTTCCATTTATTTATTTCCCATGGTGTGTGTCATCTTATCACATGTGAAAATGGTGCTTAAACATTTTCGCTATACTCTATTTATATACACAAATATGTATAGCTTTTGTTTTTGTTTTATAAAACGGAGACATCTAAAACATCTTAGACACAAAGCCTTTTGTGTTTCTCTTGTTCTCTCACAATTTGTGTAAACATCTGAAACACTTTATAATTTAAATATTGCTGGAGCAGCACATTTGTGTGGAAACCCAGTCTTATCAGAAAAAAAAACAAAAATCAAGAACAGTGAAAATACCCGTAAGTAAAGTTTTCCAACTAACAAGAAATACTGGTTTAGTAAGTTAATATGTAGTAAGTACTCATATAAGTTTAAATTCAAAAGTCCTATTTTTTACTTAATCTAATTTATAGACATCTTTTTTAAAGGCTCCAAAAGGCTCCAAAAGGCCAAATTTATAAAAAGTGAAATTCTGTAATTAATGTCATATAGTACTCATTCACTAATACATTGACCCCCTTTTGTTTAACCAACCTCTTTTTTTGTTTGAGGTTTCTGTATTAGTTGTATACATGTATTTAATTAATTTGATTGCAAGACATACACAAATATGCTCACTAACCACTTTATTAGGTATACATGTGCAAAAAAGAGAAAATATCCAGTAAGCAGTGCCTTGTTGATGTCAGAGGTCAGAGGAAAATGGCCAGCTACAACCACTTGCTACAACCAAGGTAAGCAGAAGAGCATCTCTAAACACACAACATATCAAACCTTGAAGCAGATGGGCTACAGCAGCAGAAGAACACACTGGGTGCCACTCCTGCCAGCTAAGAACAGGAAACTGAGACTACAGTTCACACAGGCTCAACAAAATTGGACAATGGAAGATTGGAAAAATGTTGCCTGGTCTGACAAGTTTCAATTTGTGCTGTGACAGTCAGATGGTAGGGGCAGAATTTGATGTAAACAACCTGAAGGCATGGATCCATACTGCCTTGTATCAACGGTTCCGGCTGGTGGTGGTGTAATGGTATGGGGATATTTTCTTGGCATGCTTTGAGTCACTTAGTACCAACTGAGCATCATTTAAATGCCAAACGCCTTCCTGAGTATTGCTGTTGACCACGTGATGGCTGCTTCCTGCAGGATAACACACCATGTCACAAAGCTCATCTCAATCATCTCAAACTGATTCGTGTTCACTGTACTCAAATGGCCTCCACAGTCACCTGATCTCAGTCCAGTAGAGCACCTTTGGGATGGGGTGGAACAGGAGATTCACATCATGGTTGTGCAGCAACTGTGTGATGCTATCATGTCAATATGAACCAAAATCTCTGAGGAATGTTTCCAGCTCCTTGTTGAATCTGTGCCACAAAGAATTAAGGCAATTCTGAAGGCAAAAGGGGGGTCCAACATGGTACTAGCAAGGTGTACCTAATAAAGTGGCTGGAGAGTGTATATTTTTTCACTTTCTGGTAGGAAATGGCCCCCATACCCTGTTAGACGTTCATACAGAGTTGAAAGTTAAACATGTTATCTTGCTTGTAACTTTGCAGAGATAACATCACTGCCACCTTACCCTCCGTATTAGGAGAAAGACTGAACTGTAGATTCCTGAACGTCTCTTGACGGCACACATCTGCTCCAGAGCTTCCTGATATCTTCTGAGTTCACCTTTCTCTGCCTTGAAGCTGCGGACGGTTCGGACCCCGCTGATCGTCTGGGAAGCCAGGTCTGCATTCTGAGCCTGGCAGTCCTGAATCTGCTCTTTCAGCTCCTGATGGACAAAGAATCAGTAACATGAAACTTCACAACTTTCACAACAGAGCCTTCTTGACTAAAGATGAAAAATATTTTATTCTGTGGAACAATTTTCACACTGGTCTTCATGCTTTGGAGAAACAAAATCTTTCAACTACTTTAAGTAGTCCAGCTGCAAACAACAAACATTATTTTGACCAAACTCTTCTACTTCCTCTCTTCAGAAATCAAAATCTGACTGATTCTTCTTGCTTTACTTTCCAGTCTTGTTTGTTGTACAGTGGAGGACAAGAAGGGGAATAAAAACACCAGTCAGGACTATTACAGCTGGGATGTTTTCCATCTGCTGTAATTATATGTGGTGGTATGGATGTGTTCTGGACCTCCCCCCCCATTTATGAGCATGCATGGTACTCATTAGGCACGCCGAGCTCTGCTTCAGAGACTTTGAAAAGGTTATCCATGCCTTCATTTCATCTTGACTTGACTAATGTAATAGTCTTTATTCAGGTGTCAGTCTGTTGTTGCTTAGTCGACTGCAGCTGGTCCAAAATGCTGCAGCCCGGCTATTAACTGGCAGGCGCAAGCAAGACCACATATCTCCCATATTGGCTTATATACAGTGGCTCCAAGTCAATTTTAGAAGTGATTTTAAGATTTTATTGTTTGTTTTTAAGGCACTACGTGGGTTGGTGTCTCCTCACCTCTCTGATCTTTTAAGTTTGCACACTCTCACTAGATCACTGAGGTCTGCTGAGCAGATGCTCCTAGCTGTCCTGAGGTCCAGGTTAAAACACAGAGGAGATCAGGCCATTGCAGTAGCTGCTCCTAAACTTTTAGATGTGCAGCACTTTGGTCAAGAGCTGTTGTTTTAATATGTGCTATACAAATAAACTTGACTTGACTTGAGAGTAGACTTGAGAAGTCTAAGAAGAAGCTAAGAAGAATGACATATTTAGAGGCGGTCTTTGAGCGTTTAAAGACAGTCAAATGAGCCACAATCAGTCAGCAACACAGTTCAGCCGGTGCAGCCCCCCGCCTCATCACACCTACCTTATACAAGGTGCTGTACTTGTTTTGCACTACGGCTAAAAGTGGCATCTCTATACATGTGAGCACGGTGAGCTCCCAGGATAGCTGTAGCATCACTCCGAGCATGAGGCAGGTCTTCACTGTGCTGCGAACCACTGCGTTAGCATTCAGCGCTACTGTGCGGCCCATCCTGTCCACATCAGAGTGCAGGCGGGAGGAAAGACGTCCTGGATGGTGAAACAGAGAAGAGGAAGACTTCAGAAACAGCCTAATCTCTGCAGGGCTTCAACGTTTGTTATAGGTTATGAAGAAAAAGTAGAAACTAGTTTGTCAGACTAGTTGGATTTTATGATAAGGTTCCATTTATTGAGGATTTAAAAATTGCAACAAACTCTATATCTTAGTAAATCAATTAATAATGCTTCAATCAGCATTAACCTTATCATAAGAAGAACATTTGGCTTTCAAACAAAGATCTGGCAAAAACGGATGTTTTGACCCTGTAAATTCCAACAGTCCCTAAATATTTTAACAGACACGTTGTGTTTCTCTCACCTGGGTTGTTCTCGTCAAAGAACTGCACTTCCTGCTTCAGCAGAGTGTGAAACAGCAGATGCTTCAATCTCTTGTTCAGTCTGGCCAAGGTGCCCATAAATATGCCGCCTCTCATACCAGAGAACAGAGCACTAAGATAGAATGATAAATACAGATTAATTGCCAATCACTGAATTAAAACACACTGTTATAAAGAGACAGGTATCAAGTACAAACAAATATTGTTTCTACGATATCTGAGAAAGAAACAAGAAAAGTTTAGTTTCATTACCTTCCAAGAGAAATGAGAACCAGCTGTCCGAGTGCATAGCCGAAGTTCGCTTCAAGCACTTTACCGCTCAGCATATCAATGACCTTCCCCTGATACAGCGGGATAAACGTATCACCTGTGAGGAAAGATAATTGACATTGATAAAGGTAAACAGGGACATATTCTGCATGGCTGAATGCTTATTTTTAAAGCAATGTAAAACAGTAGTGAGTTCTATAAGGACATGTGTACTGTGGTGGAAATTAAATTTTTATTGCCTGCATCATGTGTACTTTAAGCACTGACATCAGCATTTTGCCCACCACCATGTTGGGGTTTATTAGCCAGAAGTGACCATATTTGGACAAGCAGGTGGACTCCTCGGTTATTAACTAACACTAGCAGGTTGCATGCGATGTAAGTGTACAGATGCAGACAAATATATGGACTAATCAGACTGATAAATAATGTAGTGGAGTAAATGCTGTGCCCCTGGTTAAACTGCTAAATTTAAGGATCTAGCAATTTATCTGCAAACAGACGGCTTTCATTTTAGTTTCCTCTTAATTTAGTTGTGCTGGATTTTATGTTTCGGGATTACTACTGTAACCTCAGTCCCGGTGAATTTGCAGCTCTTTTTAACTCTATTTGTACTGATCTACTGGACATGGTGGCTCCTTTTAGAATTAAAGGGTCTAAGCCAGTGACAGAGCCGTGGCTGAATGATACTACTTGCCTCTGAGGCGTACTTGCCGACATGCAGAGAGAAGATGGAAGACGGATCATCTTCAAGTTTCATTAGATATTTTAAAAAACAGCCTACTGGAATACCAGAGAGCTGTTAAAGCTGCAAAAGCCCAATTTTCTTTTTTTTAATCAAACCTCGTGTCAAATAATAGCCACAAACCTCATTTTCTTTTTAGTACTCGTAACTCTCTTAAAAACCAATGCAATTCTACTTGTATTGTGCCCTCACCTGCACTTTGTGAAAAATTTCTCACATTTTTTTAAAGAAAACATTTCTGCTATCAGGTCTTTTCACTCTGGTCCTGCCTTAGATCTTGCTTTTTCTCCTGTATGCCCAGTTGTCTTTGAGAACTTTGAACAGGTATCTCCCTCCTCTTTAACTGAAATAGTTCACCATTTGCGGCCTTCTCATTGCCCCCTAGACAGCATCCCACCAAGTCTCCTCAAGGATGTCTTTAATACTCTTGGGCCATGTATTGCTGACCTAATTAATTCCTCCTTGATGTCTGGCTGTGTCGCAGCTGCCTTCAAACATGCTGTCATACAGCCCCTCATCAAAAAGAGTAATTTGGACTCCTCTATTCTCTCTAATTTCAGGCCCATTTCTAAGCTCCCTTTTCTGTCAAAGGTTTTAGAGAAGGTAGTTTATAACCAACTACAGTCATACCTGGATTTAAACGGCATCTCTGAGAAGTTCCAGTCTGGTTTCAAATCACGACAAGCACAGAAACAGCCCTTCTAAGAGTTTTTAATGACCTGCTTTTAACTGTTGATGTTGGTAATTCTGCTGTCCTTGTGCTCTTGGACTTGACTGCGGCTGTAGATCACAGCAGTCTTCTGTCACATCTTGAATTGTGTGTGGTTATTAAAGGTACAGCCCTTAAATGGTTCCAGTCATATTTATCAGACAGGAGTTTCTCTCTCCATTTAGGACAGACTGTCCTAAATGGACAGATCTCATCTGTGTCCCCACTTAGTTGTGGGGTACCCCAAGGTTCTATATTGGGTCCCATTCTCTTCTCTTTATATATGCTTCCCTTGGGGTCCATTTTTAGAAAGCATAATAACTCCTTTCATTGCTTTGCAGATGGCCTACAGAT
>VUQI01058093.1:0-14266 GCA_015106735.1 Paratilapia polleni
GACTTTGAAAAACACCACAAAGGAAGACAAACTCACTACTGGGAGCCAAATGCATGTTTTAACTCCCTATAATAATATTAATGTGTTTTATTTAGTGCTGCAGGTAATAATGTAATGTAATGTAATGTAATAATGTAAATAAGGGTGTAGCCAGCAGTCCGGACGCGCTCTCCTATAATGAATCGCTCAGGTTAAATCCTGCGAAGTGGATGCAGGCTGGCAGTGTGTAGGAGGCGCGCAGTGCACTTAAATCAGCAGACACACACCGCAGTGTCTGACACACACAAACACACAGCAGGTAGGACCAGCTGCTGGGCACCAGACCAAGATCACCAAGATATGTTTGATTAAATTATTAATATGATCATAATAAATAAGGCTTTCCATAATTTTGCGTATTTCTCATTATATGATGATCCAAAACGCTGCTTATCACCAAATAATCTGCATATTCGCATTTAATCAAACTGTTTAGACCTGTAAATGTGTAAAAAAAAAAATAATATATCTAACATGCTTATTTTGTCAGTCTAAATCCCAAATATATTAAATGATTTAAACCAACAACTGTGCTCATAAAAGAAACAGGAGATTGAAATTCACCAGGATAGATTACCTGTATTAGTAGTATTTTGGCTACAACTATAATATATATACTTTATATATGCATATTTTCATTATTGATTAAACTGCTGATAAAATGTTGGACCATAAAATGCAAGAAATGACCATGACCCAAAAGCCAGATACAGTCAGCTCATATTGTCACGTTTGGATTTTTATTTTTAAATGACTAAAACTAACAAAGGGTGTACTGTAAGTAATCTCAGTTCTTCACCAAATAAGGCCATTTGAAACAAAGAGTTTACCAGAAATTAATGGTCAACCTCCAACATTATCAAAACATCCAACTCTAAATGACCCACCCAGAACTTCCACCTTTTATATGTTGGATCCCATCCAGACGTCTCGTATCAAATTTACAGATATAGTAATATGTTTAAATATGAAGTCATGTGTGAAAACACATCATCATTTTTATCCTTGGTAGCAGCTGCAGGACAAAATCTGTTCATGTTTGAAGTTCCAAATATTTGTTTGGTTGTTTTTGTTGACACATCCCAGCTCTTAGTTATTATGCTGCAGTTTGTTTTCTAGGTGTAGACTCATTTTAAAGAACATGGAGGCCCTAATAGATAATGAAGAATTCAGTGAGGAACCTTTCTGTCTCTCATATGGGTTGAAGGGGATTTTGGGGGTGGGGAGCAGCCAGTAAGCTGATCTGATGGGTGTTAAAGCACAGAGGTTGGGGGCTTAAGGCTAGTCCCCTGGAACATAATGTAGACTGCAGAGGAAAATGTCCATTATCTGCCTTATGAACTTCAGCAGTGTTTCCGAACGTTTATTTGCACTAGCCACAAAACACCAGAAAGCAAACGCTGATGTGAAGTGCTTGTAACAAGATAAGATATTTATTTTACAGAGCCATCTGTAAATATCTTCAGCATGCTCATAAACATGACAACACTTAATTGCTGCAATGAAATGTTGATTGACATGCTACTGACTGAAACAAAATAGGGATTATTATAAAAAAAAATAAGGGCTGCAGTTATTAAATAGTTTCCTTATAGATTAATCTGGCAGTTTATCATTAGCCAGAAATAAGGGGAAAAAAGCCTGTTATAATGAGCATGTAAGCATGTCCATTTTTAGCAATAGCCAGGGACACCACACCCAAGTGTGACAACAAAAATAAAGATAAAAACATATTTTTCAGTTGTATATTCAATGTTTCTTCAGACATGTCCTTGTCTGTCTAAACATCCAGAAATATATATTATTTGAGAGAAAAATGAAATCTTGATTCAATTTTTGAATTATATTAAATTAATTAATTAAAGATAGTATGCGTTTGGTAAATTGACTTTTGTAATTCGTGTTGATTACTTACATTGCCATTAGCCTTGTGGATATAAATGAGATGTTATTAAAATGAGATGAAATGAAAACAATAGAAAGCTCATAAGCTGTTATAGGTGCATAAATGCTAAAAACAGGTCATTTTAGCCCATTGCTAGGAGGTTGCTAGGCAATATGATGACATCATAATATCTGATATAGATAAGAACCTTCAGGTGCCTAAAATCTACCTGTGTGCCAAGTTTGGTTGTTCAGCTTCTGATGGTCTACAAGGAGTTAGCGGACAAAGAAATAAAGAAGCAGACAGAGATTTTGTGTATTATAGAAAGATAACTCTGCTTCCAAGATAGCTACGTAGATATAGCTCCAAAAAAAGAAACTGAAAGCAAAACTGATGCTACTGTGGGAGTTAGTTAGCACCTGACTGGTAGCATTCTGACCTAGCATTTTTATTCAGAAAATTAAAACCTTGTTGGCAAGCTAACAATTTTCATGTTGAATGGTATGATTAGCATCAGTATGATATACTAGAATTACAGTGGCCATGTTTTAAAAAAAACTTATAATATCTTCAATTAGTGCCTCATTTAGCCATATTGTCCACAAAATAAAGCAGAATTCTAGTTTAACATTGTTCTGTACCTACTGCAGAGACCAGTGGTAGGTAAATTAACATATCATCCAGTGCCCAGTTCATTGCTCTCTTTGAAATTAGCACGATATGCTTGAAGCTTGTACTAAAAGAAAAAGCAATTTCTATAATGTGACTAAAATGTGAGTGACTTTAGTTTCTGTAATAAATAGGAAAACAGAGGGCAGGGTAAAATGTCAGTTTGACTTGCTCTTCATTGGGATTCGAGTTCTCAAACTGGCCACAGCAGTGCGTCAAGACCCAGTCCTCTATAAAATAAATTAGGCCACAGCTGTAAATTCTGCTTTAGTACACAAAGTTTTTGCCATCTCACATTCACCTCATCACTCTGCAGCTACAGCATTTTAACCTGCACACTAACAAAGTCAGTCCAGTGATCACTTCAAACCACAGTGGACGTATTTACAGTTCATATATTTATGCACAGGATGAGTCATCAAAAACTTTTATTTGCTTTCACAGCTCTCTCATCCTCACAATGCAGTTGTTAAGACAACTGAAGTTCTGGACATTTGTTATTACAATAGAGTGATTTAAATAAATAATTACACATAGTGTCCAGAGAAGCTTAGTCAATAATGATGTTCCCCTCACATCCCAAAGGATTTAGACAGACAGATTCACATCAGCTCCGTCACATGGTGTGCTCACTGGAAATTTGTGATCAGTTTTACCTTCCCCTTTACTTTGATTTCCCTAACACATTCAGGAAGGATTTTTCTTTCTTCATTTGTTATCTCAGGGCATATCCCCTAATTTCCCCTTGTGGCACATGGCAACATTGTTGAGCTCAGCATGGACCTTATCTGAATTATGCCCGTAAGACTAAGTCAGTTATTTGGTCTTTCCACCTGCTGGATGCTTGATTTTTCCAAATAATCATACTGCAAAGTTACATTGAAAGATTTCAAGGCCATGGTAGTTGTGAAATCAAAGTGTAAGGTTGAGAGTTGAGGAATGAGCTTTAGTTTTCCTGGAGAAGCTCATATGTCTTTTGTTAATAGAAATGTCTGTGTTTGTTTACCCTCTGAGAAGAGTTTGCTTTTCCCTGGGCCAGAGAACTGTCATGCTACAGTATACATACTGTATATAGCTATAGATAGGTAGTCACAATACCTAGCTGGTTACTGCTACATTAACCAAGAAGCATAGCTGCTAATTTCTCACATCCATATTAAAAACATAAGGCGTAACATCAATGTTACAGACATAACATCGAGATCGCATTTAATATAAGGCATATTTTATCTTCTTGTTATTTAGTCAGATAAGACACTATGTTTTTTTTTAATGGTGGTCTGAAAGTTGTTTTCTATTAGGGATGCACTGAGTAGAGCCACTACTCCTTCACATCAAAAGGTGCCAGTTGAGGTGTTTCTGACCAGGATGCCTCCTGGGTGCCTCCTAGGTGAGGTGTTCTGGTTATGTCCTACTGGAAGTAGGCCCTGGAGCAGACCTAGGACATATTGGAGAGATTATATCTCTCAGCTGGCTTGGGAACACCTTGGCGTCCCCCCTGAATGAGCTGGAGGAGGTGGCCAGGTAGAAGGAGGTTTGGGCGACTGCTCCACCTGCAACTTGGACCCAGATAAGCAGCAGAAAATGGATGGATGGATGATTCAACTTTTTCCAGTTTTGCTGTGTTACTGATACCTTGGCTTTGGGTATGGAGCACCGATCTGATACCAGCGTTAACCTAACATCAGGCTTGATTTAAACATTGCTTTCTTAACAAATAAATGCATTTAAGAAACTCAATTTACTAAATTGGCATTTATTAGTAAAATAATAAATAACAAATGGACCAAGATAAATAAAATGAAAAAAAAAAAGTTTCCCTGCTCTCACTGTGAGTGCACCTCCCCACACACACGTGTTGCTTGTGGAGTGGAGCAGTCAAGAGACAGGTGAAGTTAAATAATATTTATAGAGTGACAGAGACATGTTATGTTACTGTAAGTGCAGTAAAAACTGCCCAACAAGTGTTAAACTGAGCATAAAGAGAGAGAAAGAGGGAAGCTAACAGGGAAAGCAACTCACTTGACCACAGTTTGCCGTTAAGCGAAAACATTTTGCAAACATACGAAGAAAAGTTGAGATACCTCCAGACTGTTGACCATTTTTTTTGTTGGCTTAATCTGTGCATCCTTCTAACAACTGGTGCACTCTTGTCACTGATAACTGATCACACTTTTTGAGTCAGAATCACACCGATATCAAGTCCAAATATTGGATCAATTTATAATAATGCTGCCTCGAACCCTTGATGTCAACGTTTTCTTTTAGAAAAAAAGAGTTGATGCTGCTCTTGAACAGCACCAACTCTTTTCCCTGCCAAGAGCTTCTTCTTTGCTTATCGATATGCAAAGAACTACTTTGAAAATAGGCCATCTCCGATGTCTATGCTTCCGGATCTGAAAAGTGAAGCCAGTGCAGAGGTTCCTTAATTTGGCATTCTTTCTAAAGGGCCAGTGGACCGCTCTTCTGTTGGTTTAGCAGTTGATTGCAAAAATAAGTTGGATTGTACAGAAATCTATAGGAAAACTGCCCTTGCACCTCTGGTTCCATGACCAGGCTTCATTTTGTAAATTATGGTCCCCTTACACCAAAAGTGGCCATTGGTAGTGTTGAATGGCATAAAATGTATAAAATGCTGCTTTGTGCCAAAGATAACTTATTACCTTCTAACTCCATGTGCCAATTTATGTCCTTTTTATGAATTAAGGTCCCAATTAGATCCAAAAAGAACAATACAGCATGGTGTGTGATTGACAAATAACTACTGCATGAGCTTGTAGAGTCCCTCTGATTTCTCAGTCAGAACATTTGATTACAAAACACCAAGGTTGCAATGACTAAAATGTTCAGCTTGAGTTTTCCCCAAAGGGACTTCACTAACCAGTAGGTGAAGTCACAGTCATCTTTTATATATGGTAGGTGGGTGCAGCCACCAAGAGATCTACCATGGCACCCACATTTATACACAGTTCATGGTTTCCGTATTAAGTCTGTGTTGTTAAAGTGTGTTTATCCTTTAAAGTAGAGTTCAGTAAAAGAAGCATACTCTGATACTGACACTGTTTGAGGTTTCAGTCACCGTGGGCTGAGGTTTTCACTACTGCTGCATTAATTCAATTGTACGATGTATATTTCTCTTGGGTATATGACACAATAATGCAGCATCAGGAAGCATGCTTTAAAGAGTGAGTCTGAAAGGAAAGCTGCATCGGTACCAACACAGCAGAATTCAAACCCACGAAGCATTGTCTCTTTATTGCTTTTTGGCCAAATATTTATTGATCATTGTTGAATCAGGGAGTAGAAGTCACATATACCTGGTGTTTCCATTCTGATTTTCTTTCTAATTTCTACTTAATAAACTCTCATTATCTCAGGATAAAATAAGGACTGTGTTTCCTGTGAGGACGTTTCTGGATTCAGCACAGTGTTGACTTGGGAGTTTGGAAAGTACAAAGGAATTAAAACAACACAAACACAGCTCTTCTCCACTGGGCGATGGATCCCTTATCTGTTTCTCCTTCTGTTCATCCTTCCATCCTCCACTTCATCCTCTCTTGCACATTACCTCACTGTCCTTGGAGCTGTTCACTGGATCAGTAACTTGCAGCAAGAAGGACATTTCATAGTTCATTGTCTTTTTTTAACAAAGTACTTTTTAAAGGTGAACAAAGAAATTACAGACATAAGGACATAACTTCTTTTGTGACATGTTTTTGTTTTATCTTAAATTATATATTCTGTATTTTATTACAGCCATATAATTTACAGAAAGCATAGTTGGTGTATTTTTCCAGCATTTGCATGTTTATTTTTCAGATGAAAAGAAATCACTAGCATTCATTTAGCTGTGTTATTGGATTGCTGTGGGAATACATGCACTTATTGCAGACTCCAATCAGCTTTGAAATAACTTTACTATGCATGGTCCTCATAGGATGAATCGTTCTAATTTGGGCGAGCCCCTGGCTTTTTCTATTGCACCTCCATCAGTTCTCACTTAACCTAAGAAATATCTCAACATCTGTCCCATGAATTGGATCTAAAGTTTGTACAGACATTCATAGCTCCCAGAGGATGAATCCTGATGACTTGGGTGAATGTCTTTTCTACCAGCAACACCATTTGGTTCAAAGTTGTGTTTTTTAGTGAAATGACTGTGTGTCATTCAGTCTGCTTAAGATTCATTCATGCAATAACTTTGATAATGCCTTGTTTTTTTTCTGTAGGGCCACCAGCAGGTCGGGTTTGTTGTATTCCCATCAGCTATGCTTTGTGTTTAATATTAATTATATTAAAAAAGTTAGCTTACTGACATGCTACAATAAGAAGGTAAATATTGTAAACATTGTACCAGCTGCACACTTGGGGCATAGCAGAGTCACCAGCATGCCCACTGTCTTGTAAGTGAGGAACCCTAGAACAGCTGCTCAGCAGCTGCACAAGGGCACTTGGAGAGGGATGGCACAGATGGAGATACGATCAGGTCTTGAAAATCATCGCTGAAGGAATCGGCACAGAACTTCAGTGGGTGAAGCAGTGCTGACCCTCCAAGAAGACCATCTCCTTTTTCAGAGCTGGAGCAGCCAAATCCAGCTAAGAAATCATCACCTTCAGGCATCCTGACTGGCAGCTGTTGGTGGACCTCAGATGGCAGCTGAAGTCCCTGAGTCACATTGCAGCTACCACTCTGCAACTAGACTTTGTCCTTGTGTCTGAATCCACCAAGGAAGTTGTACTGCTGGTGCTAACAGTCCCATGGGAAGACTGCTTGGTTGAAGGCCTCGAAAGGAATCTCTCGAACTGGTCAGCAACTGTCAGCAGTCGGGATGGAGAGCCAGGTGTCCCCAGTGGAAGTGGGCTGCAGGGGATTCACGGCCCATTCTCTGGCCAGAGTCTTCAGCAGTTTGGGCCTCGAAGGAGAGAGGAAGAGGAGAGCCATCTGCAGCAACACCGAAGTGGCAGAGAGAGCCTGGTGCTGAGGAGAGCCATGGGGTCAGAGTAGCTGGCCGTCTGGACACACGCTGGGGTCTGATCAACCCTGCTGGGGTGACCTAGAGGAGGGTGTATGATGTTGAAAGACCCGAAAGACCCGATGATCCCAGCAACATCACTGATGATGTGTCCAGACTGAGACATCAGAAGATGTATATTCACAGCAGCTTAGCATCAGCATGTGATTGTGACCATGTTAGCGTTTAGCTCAAACCACCACTGTACTAATGATTCATTTTATTTATTTTATTTGCAATTTGGGGTGTGACTATGCACGTAAGCACGATTGGTCTGCATATAGTTAGGGTAAGTCTGTATTACCTTATGTAACAGATGTCTGTGTATATTTCTGTCATTTCTGGCCATTTGATCAGCAAAATCTATTTGAGTAAATATAACTCCACTTAAAGAAATCCTTTGGGGAAAGACAAAACCTCTTTTGTAGGTACGAACATGTTTTGTATGCAGGAATAACCCTGCACAAAGACAGGGTTTGAAACCAGTTGGGGTTCTTGGTTCTGGTCTAATAACTGAACCCTGTTGTCACCCAAATACCCAATTAAAATCATATTCTGTTGTGTTTATAGACAGCGTGACCCCACGATAACACCCTCTAAATATTTCTGTATAGATGTTTTCATCCTCTGCACCTGTTTGTTGTTATTCATAACATCACACACACACACAGAAGAGTCCAATCAGTGAGTACCCAGTCAGTCTGCATGACTTCATATTTATTAATAGTCAGTGTGAACACAAGCTGATACAGAACTAAAGTGCATCATTGGATATTTTTTTTGTTTGGTCTGCATCAAATCAACTTCAGGTTTGAAGATGGCCTGAGTCACCAGGAGGGAACTGGTGGATCTATAGAAACACTCAGACCGGGAGGGGGGGTTTCTGGTGTTGGGCTTGAGAGCTTAACATGCTGCAGACATGTTGGCTATGATGTTGTAATCTGCTCAGTTGGCCTTTGAGGTCAGACAGCCATCTGTGGTCTCAGACAGAGAAGATACATAAGGGTGACTGCAGAGAGGGCTCTGCCTCCATTAGGGATTAGGGATGTATGTACAAATGATGGGTAGAAAAGTGAGTGAATTGATAAATTAATTGTTTGAACTAAAAAAAAAAAAAGGAACTTAAAGGATGATCAGGGGATACTAGTGGTACCACTTTCTGAAAAGGGACAATAAGGGTTTAAAAGCTGTAATTAACACATTTGGGAGGCTGCTTTACTGTCATTCTGAAATTAATTTATAAACTGCTTATTAGCAGTTACAGTTACAAGCTTGAGTTCATCTATAATCCTTTATTAATAGATAATAAACTTTTCAATTACAAATGACTACGCATTAGAAACCAAGAAACCTAAGACAATATCATACTAAAAAGACACAAACTGAACTAAAACAACGAAAACATGTTCTTATTAATAACTCTAAACTGGTTTATAAACCAATAGCAAATTATTTATTACAGCACAGTTTAATTGTGCCACAGCCTTGTGAAATAGCCACAACTTTTAATCTATTGATTTGAATTTCTGGACGTGAATTTTTATCTGATCGGTGTCATATGTACTGTTTTCCGTCTGTATGTACTGTACTGTGTTAAGACTGGGGTTGGTGGCGGTGTAAATCATTTCACTGCTCGCATTACCAAAGCCATTCATGACAGCTTATAAACCATTTATAAATAGTGCATTAGTCTAGTATACAGGTAATGAGCACCATAAAGCAGCAATAGCAAATGAAGCCATGCATTAATTAGTGAACACATAAATGAATAATAAACCAATTAGCAAATGAAGGAATTAGTAAAACATCATGGGAGTCCAATAAGATTATGAGAGAAATTTGAATACAAATTGAAAGAGCTGGCACTGACTTTCCAATGGCAGCAGTGGAGATAAGAGTTCTCTGATGTCTGTGTTTTAACAGTAAATTAAATCACTTTAATGTATAATGCAGACTACAGAGTGCTCATATCTCCACTCTGTCCCTGGACTGGTGTTCTTCAAAGTGTGCTGAGTAACAAAACAAGAAGTGCTGCATCCGGAATTAGTTAAAGAGATTTCATCTGTCAGTTCACTTAATTCTGTTTACTCGCTCACTGTTTTTATAGTTTTCATTTTAATCTTTTTTATTATGAGCCACTGTAGGTGTCTTTTGGCTCATCATATAACAACTGACGACCTTTTCAGAGCAGAAAAGAGACGGGTGATGTGAAGTCAACTTTGCTCAAGTTGACTACAACTTGATTTGTAATTTTAAGTGCAATAAAATCTTCCTAACAAGTTTTATTCCATCTAAACCAGAGATGTGGACCTCAAACGTGTGAAAGTCATGCCATAATATATGATTTTTTTAATCAAAGCCTTTAAAGAAAAGTGCAGTAGCTGCTGTAGACATGATCTATCTTCATTGCTTCATTTATGCTACAAGGAAGGTAGCACTAGTGTTTAGGAAGGCCTAGGCAATGATTTTTGGTCCCTCCCACTACAAATCAAAATGTCATTGTTTAATTCACCAGTTGCTTTCAAAACAAACACATGGCTCATGAACTTCTAACCAGTGAGTAAACCAGCTGTTTTCACCTTTTCTCTGTCTGGAGACAACAGCAAAAACCAAAAAATAATTAAATTTTAATGTCTGAAGCAAACTCTATGGACTGGAATAATTAGTAAATAATTAGTAATTAATAATATTGAATGTCATATTTAAAATCCCTAGAGGTCCATAAGTGTTCCTCTCTGCTTAACTTTAATCTATTATGAATCAAAGATTGTATAAAAGATGTAGTCACCGTGACGTCATCTGTTTGTTAATGAAGGCAGTTTTTTTGAAGCCTCAAACTGAGTGTTTCACTGCAGCAGCCACCTTATCTTATTCATAGCAGCTGTCACAAGCAATGGGTGGAACTGACTGTCATAATTAGCTGTTGTGTGGATTGTATAACAAAGTCCAAAAACACACTGAGCAGAAATAATCCAAGGCACAGGAACAAAGCAGAAACAATCACTGAACTTACCAGAAGTAACACAACAAAGGGCAAAGGGAAGACAGGACTATATACTATATATCCACACACTGAAGGCCAGTTGGGGATAAGGCACAGCTGGGGGAAATGAGACACAGGTGCAAGCAATCAGGACAATCAAGCGAAGACAGACAGAAACCAAAATGGCACAGGACACAAAAGAAAATAAACCTTCAAAGTAAAATAGGAAATAACCAAAGGAGACTGATACAGACATGAATACTAAGACTTCACAAGATGTACAGGACAAGGAAACACAAAGGGACCGAGGCATAAACACAGAACGAGACAGAGGGAAGACAAAGACTTAAGCTTCTAATACCAGACACGAAGCAAAACACCAGAAAAACACAAAAAAACCCCTCAAACTAATCACTGGAAGAGACATGAAAACACAAACCCGAGGCTGAGTAAGAAACCAAAGTCACTATAGAATAATAAGGGAGTCAAAACAGGAATCCAAAACTTCAAACACTACAACAGAAAAACTTAACAGAAACTTAAACTCAAATATATTAACTAAGAATTCAAAACAGGAAACAAGGATCAAAACCAGAGACCATGACGCTAACTGGGAAACAGAGGGACGCAACATGCTCATTGGTTAACGACTTGTTATTGACAAGTTATTAATCAATGAGCATACCCTAGTTTATCCTCCTTTCTGACTCCAAAGGGGATCATAATATACAAAATTAATATCATGTTATATTCAGTAAGACCTGAAAGTAGTGAGTGAGTGTTTACTGAGGTCATGTCTTGTCACAATCTGAAGAGTCGCCCCCTGATGGCCATTAGAATGAATGTAGCTTAAAATCACTTCCACATTGGCTTCACTTTTCAGACTCCGAAGCTTTCTGTCGTATGCAGTTTATGTTATTAATGCATTCATTTTTTTAAAAAACAATGTATCATCTTTAAAAAATGTTTTGTTGCATACAACAATGCACACATAAGCAGACATATATCTTTAGTTATCCTTTAGAGACATATTTATTACAAATTTGTTTTGCTGCAATTTTATTTATTTCCTGCTTACAGACAATAATAAGCACTTATATCTTCTTAAAACTACATTACAGTGTGTTTTATACTGTTTATTAAATGCTTAGATACTACAAACGCTAAATAATGGTGTGAAGTAAAATGCTACACTTTGCTTTTATGTTCACATTGTTACACACAGATTCAATTTTTATAATCACAAAGAGGCAAACTGCTTGGTAAAAAATACATTTTGTCACAATTATATATTTCACAACTGACTGAATGAACATGATTAAGCTAAGCCTGATTGTGTTGGCTTGGTTTGGCTTTTTTTACACCCTTTTTGAGATTATATTTGATTTGTTTGCTTTTATTCTATTTTCTTTACCCAGCTGAGTCCTTAAGCCATTTTTGACCATTTTCTCAAGTGAATCTGTAAAAGTTAGTTTAAGACCAAGCTATTGCTCCAGTATGATCAACTACTGTGCTACACTGCAGTATCATCTCCAAGGGGGCTTTGCTTTCTTTCCTGTAGCCCTTCTGGCCAACTGTGATGCCTTCAGGCTGGGTTCCTCCCCACGTGTCATTCCCCTCAACGCTCCGGTGACTCATCTCTTCAGGGATGAAGGCCCAGCCAAGCCAAGTTTCATCCAGGAATTAGTCAGAACCAAACGCCATTCAGTCCAGGAGTTAGTGCGAGCCCAACCTCATTTGGTTCATGACATGGGCTGGCCAGAGATACATGAAACATCCCGTTCACAGGCCAAGATGGAGTCAGCTAACTCGTCTCAGTTGAGCGCACCACCCTCTGCCAGTCAGATAGCCAGGGGTCGTGCTGCTGTCGATGACAACCTGAATGTGGAAGACGAGATGGAGGTGAGGAAACACTACACGGAATTTGCGTTTTGTAATGGATTAACTAAAATGAGGTTGAAAGGATAAATAGTTTAAGAAACTGTGAAAGACACAATGTTGTACCCTTGTTTTCATTTAATAAATATTTAGGCCTAGTTCTTATATAGCTTTTTAATCTCTCACGGTATTGTCCAGCTGGTCATTTATTAGTTTGTCTCAGTATATCTGTATATCTGACCAAATATTTGTCTGCTTTCAGCGTATGGTTCATCTGGCAGTTCCACAAGATGCAGAGGGCTACACGATAAACCCAGACTCCACTGACCCAGAGACAGAGCATCTCAGTGGGCCAGGAGCTGGCGATTCTTCCCAGGAAGCTTCTGGGTTCTATGGAACAGATATGGAGGACAGAGACAGAGGAGAAGAAGGCGTGGAGGACCGAGAAAGAAGAGGGGGAGAAGATGAGTGGGAGAAAGAGGCAGGGGAGGAAAGTGAGAGAAAGGTGGAGGATGCCAGAGAAGAGGAGGATGAGAAAGAAGGAGTGAGAGATGACCAAGATGTCCTGGATGCCTTAGAGGTCAACCACACAACACCAGATCTTGATGCTCTGATTGGTCAGTAGAAAAAAACACACCCTCACGCACCCTTGTCAGCCCCATTTATACCCTCAGCACTGTGTTCAGGATTTGGTTACCTACGAAAGCCCGCTGTTATCCAGCAGGAAGTTGCATCTTCAAAGGCATTTTTGTTATTCCACGGCTGCCTGGGAACAAATGTTTGCCTGGGGCAAAACCAATTTTGAATCCAATATTTTTACAGACTGTGCTGCTCCACTTTGCTGGGCAAACATTACTTCTACATCTCAAGCTGTAGTGGGAAGTGACTCATGATATTGGTTTTTAAATGTTGATTTTGCCAATGTTTATTTTGCCAAGGGCAAACATTCAGTCTGGGCTAACAGAAATGTGGGAGATCACCAAAGTACCTGAAGATGCAACCGGCTGCTGGAGAGGGTGAGATAAAACCATAGACTGTATATAAAAGATGGACATTGTTTCTGGGTCTGTGAAATGAAGCAAACGCATTCTTGCCTCAGCCAGGAAGGCTTTTCAGGGAACTTTTAGAACAACCTGATAATAATGAATTATAATAGTCCAGCCTAGAAGTAATAAATGCATGAACTAGTTTTTCAGCATCACTCTGAGACAGGATGCCTCTAATTTGAGAGATATTGCGCAGATGCAAGAAAGCAGTCCTACATATTTGCTTAATATGTGCGTTGAAAGACATATCCTGGTCAAAAATGACTCCAAGATTCCTCACAGTGTCACTGGAGGCAAAAGTAATGCCATCCAGAGTAAGTACATGGTTAGATCTCATAAGATTTTTAGGGCCAAGTACAATAACCTCAGTTTTATCTGAATTTAGAAGTAGGAAATTAGAGGTCATCCAGGCCTTTATATCTTTAAGACATGCCTGTAGTTTAGGTAATTGGTGTGTGTCATCTGGCTTCATGGATAAATACAGCTGGGTATCATCTGCATAGTAATGAAAATGTATGCTATGTTTTCTAATAATACTGCCTAAGAGAAGCAGGTATAGTGTAAATAGAATTGGTCCCAGCACAGAACCCTGAGGAACTCCATAATTAACTTTAGTGTGTGAAGAAGACTCCCCATTTACATGAACAAATTGGAGTCTATTAGATAAATATGATTGAAACCACTGTAATGCAATTCCTTTGATACCCAAGGTATGTTCTAATCTCTGCAGTAAAATATTGTGATCAACGGTATC
>VUQI01058098.1:0-18756 GCA_015106735.1 Paratilapia polleni
TGATGCACTGAGCACTTCCTCTTCCTCACTTTCTTTCACTCTCCATGTGTTTATACACAACTTGCATTTAATCATTAGCTATTATTAACCCTGTCTCTCTCCCATAGGTGTGCCTTTTTTGTCCTGTCTCCCTCTGCTCTCTTCTGTTTCTCCTCACCCCCAACCGGTCTCGGCAGATGGCTGCCCCTCCCTGAGCCTGGTTCTGCCGGAGGTTTCTTCCTGTTAAAAGGGAGTTTTTCCTTCCCACTGTTGCCAAGTGCTTGCTCATAGTGGGTCGTCTGATTGTTGGGGTTTTCTGTCTAATATTATAGGGTCTTTACCCTAAAATATAAAGCGCCTTGAGGCGACTGTTGTTGTGATTTGGCGCTATATAAATAAAATCGAATTGAATTGAATTGAATTGAATTGAAGAATACAGTAAAGTAAATACAAATCCACAGATAAACAAGAGAAAAGAGAAGAACCCTACAGAAATTGCACAAACCATAAACAAACGCAACTAATTTAATAATAGCCTAACAAAACTGAGATATTTTTAGTATCCTTTTGAATATACAGTAAATTTGTTGACATTGTTTAGGTTTAGAAACAGCAGACAAAAACATTCTGTGTAAATTATTACGAGTTGATGTATATTCATTGGAGTGTGGCAACTCAGAATGTAGTTAACGGTCAGTCTTATTTATGATGACATATCCGCAACCCTGAAGTGGATAAGTGGAAGAAAATAGACGGATGGACAGATATCTGAATGCTGGACTGTACCGGTGAGCGGAAAAGTGGCTCGATAGAAGATGGTTCCGCTTTGGGCTTGCAGGGAGCAGCGATATGTTCCTTCTTCATCCAAACGCAGCTGATTCAAAACCACAGATGAGTCATCTGTCACTACCAAGACTTTGAACTCACTTTCATCCATCTGTATGTACAAATTAGGAAGTGATAGTTGCAAATTAGGGGGTGTAAAACTGGCAGACAGTACATACTGTATGTATAATCCTGTACAGCTAAATATGCAAAGAAACCTAACACAGGGACAGTGGAAGGATGCAGACACCTCAAAATGTATATTTCTACTGAAGTAGTTAGGTTTCTATTAATGTTTCTGCTTTCTTTTGTTTGTGGCAGAGAGACCTTTTCAGTTCCTGGTGTTCCTGGCACCCAGGAGTAGTGGTACTCTGGTTTACCCAGTAGAAGTCGATGCCACGGAAGAAAGCAGTTCAACACGGCCTGGCCTCCCTCCTCAGCCTGCACCGGGTACTCTGGAGAAAGGTTGAGAGGAGGGAGAAAGCCGGATCCTTCATTTGTTTGAATCAGGATTACTTACATAATCTTTTTCATTAGCCTTGCACGTGGACAGGCACGTAAGAACACACTTAAACACTCGTGACAACATGTATCCATGCACTCTATAGAATGGTGCACGCCCAACACATAGGTATGACTCCCCTTAATCCACTCACCCATCCACATGTAAACAAATAAATGAAAATATACCACCACAGTCCTCCTGGCCAGTTGGAGAGGGACAGACGTATACCTTGTAGCGGCAAGAGAGGCAATCCATTACCCTTCTATGTAGAAGCCCTGAAAACAACACACACACACACACACACACACACACACGCGCACTCTAAAAATAAATACTGTATTGGTGTACATCATTGCTGTACAATGATGTACACCAATACAGACAGAAGACTCATGCATAATAAGGTTAAATGGTATAGCACTTATCGAAAGCTGTGTTATAAATTGCTTTACAACAAATACACAATACACATCACAGAGAACACAAACAGGCAGGCAAAACAATTGAAAAATGTATAAAACTAAAGTAAGGATGATTGAAAACAGTAAATAAAAACAGCAAAGATAAAATAGAAAAACATGATTACTTCAAAAATTAAAATACAGCCAGCAGGTAGTCATGATCATATCCTAGCAATAGTCCTCAGATGGTTGTAGTAAGATGACCTTGTGAGGACCAGTAGAGGACTGGATACTAGAATGGGGTTTATTAGGACCAATGGTAAGCATCTCAGTTTTATGAGTTTGATTTTAGAAAATTCGCTGAGGAGGTTTGCAGTCTAGGTCGTCTTTACTGGGGGATAAATCTGCATGTTGTTGGTATAGCAGTGGATTTAAATTTTCTTTCTCTGTAGAATTTGCCCAAATCGTAGACTATTTGCAATCCATCCATCCATTTTCTTCTGCTTATCCAATTCAGGGTAGCGGTGGCACTGGAACCTATCCCAGCTGCCACAGGGCGAGAGGAGGGGTACTCCCTGGACAGGTCCCCATCTGTCGCAGGGCCAACACAGAGAGACAGACAACCATTCACGGTCACATTCACACTTATGGCCAATTTAGAATTACCAATTAACCTAACATGCATTTCTTTGAACTGTGGAGGAAGCTGGATTACTCGGAGAGAACCTACACAGGCACAGGGAGAACATACAAACTCCACACAGAAAGGCCCCAGCTGGCCGACGGATTTGAATCCAGGACTTTCTTGCTGTGAGCCGACAGTGGTACAATAACTGCCCTAGTCTACATACTGAAAGATAAAATTGGTCCTAGTATTGATCCCTACAGGACTACACATTTTACTAAAAAGTAACGAGACAAAAACACCAAAAAACCCCCCAAAACAAAACAAAAAACCCAAATCATTGATTTGTCAAATGAGAACAAAAGCACTTTAGTGTTGTTTCAGACCTCTTAATCAAAATTTCGTGGTCTACCATCGCTGGAACATTCAGTATGAGTCGCTCTTAAAAGATCATTTGTCACAGTTTCAGCACTTACCACAGATGTTGGGGCACAATTCTGAGGGAAAAAAGATAATAAATGATTTGAACCTAATGCATGTTGTGCACAGCAATGACTTACACAAAGTGTGTTGCCTCATACTGTGAAGAACCCTGACTGCTATGCAAATTACCATGAGGGATGAAGGCGTCCAAATATTTCTCTAAGATCTTTCTGCCTTTCTCCATGATCTGAATAGCTTCAAATGTTATAGATCCTTAAAAAAAAAACAGGATTTAATTCAGTGATGATATAATGGAACAATTATAACTATCTTTTATTTCCTGGAGTGTTTTGATGCAGTGTTTACAACTACTGTTTTATCTGTGTGGAAAGAATAATAATGAGAGATTGTTTTTTGTTTCTCACCAGTGAGCTTGGCTTTCAAGAAGCGATGAAATTCATTCTGGTACTCCGTTTTGGCTCTGTACAGAGTAGTGGGATCTGAGCAAAGGACAGTACTATTTTGTTTATTTTGATATTTTACAGCTTCTGGATTACACTTGTGCTTTTATCCAAAAGCTATAATAGCAAAGTTTCAGTTGTCAGATCATAAAAAACAAACTTTTTTTTTGGAGAGAAGAGCTACGGGATAAAAGTTTCTCAATCTCACCGATGACCCCCTTTCGTTTCTGGCTGGTCTCTCTGTAGGTCACATAGGCACGCTCACAAATATTTTTCAAGTCAATCTGGTCTTGCATAGTGGGAGCAGACAAGATGAAGTCCTCGTGCATCATCCTGATGCTGCGGTCGCACTGCAGACAAGCCTTGGCTGCAGTGACACAGCAGAGCAGGGACACCAGCATCAACAGCATCTTCCCTCTGCACCTGAGATTTCCTGCAGGAGAATGAGTCATGTTGGCTCCTGTGACTTTTGACTCAGTGCAGCTTCTGAAACAGAGTTGACAAATATCATTGGTGCTGCCATCACCATTTCAGCAGTTCCTCTTATAGAAAATGGCATTTTTACTATTGCTATTGCTGTTATGGGGTTACTCCTATCACTTTTTCTGCTTTTGCCATTTGACCACAATTTAGCATAGTGTTTTGTCAGTCTGGTTATTTCTTTAACACAATAATATATTGAGGAATTGATACCGAATATGAAGGCAGAAAATGAAGACGACTTTCAGTATTGATTACCTGGCCTTTTATTCGTTAGATTAATCAATTAAACACAAAACTGTGAAAAAGCACCTTCAAGCTTTTCTAAAGCCCAGGTGACATCTTCAGCTTGCTTTGTCAGCCTGAGTAACAATCTAAAAGCCAAAGATATTCAGTCACACACTAAGACAGAAAATCAGCATCTTCACACACATAAATCCTAAAGTATGGATTGAAGAAAGAATCAGTCGTAAAATAAATCAATTTAATTCTAATCATGTCAGCTTGACCATAGCCTCGCTAAACTGTACATTAAATTAAGAGTCACTTTTAAAGTCACCTGACCGCTAAGCATCTAATAAACATGCTCCCTTTTTTACAGCCTGTGGGCTATTTTGAAGGTCATGCACTGGGTTGGCTCCCTCAGATCGGGTCTGTGGAAAGTCAAAGTGGTGCAGAGGAAAATTTTAATTACTTAAAGAGAAAGAGAAAAAGTTCCCTGCTGTCTTGTCTGACGTTACCCTGCTGTGCTACACTGTGGTCTCACATGGTGGCTTGTTTCTGTATCGGTCCAGTGCCAGTGACTCGTGGCAAATGCAGTTATTTTATGAGTCTCTTCCTGGTATCGTCCCTGTTTTTTTTAAATTATTCCTATTATTTAATTTTCTTTCTCTTGTGTCTTTTTTGTCCCTCTGTTATGAATGCTTGATCCTAGACTGAGCAGAGCTGAGCACAGTCACCAGACACCATCACATGTACACCTGTGGTAATGCACCCTTAAAATAAAATAAAACATAAACAATGTATAAAAATATGAATACATAAATATATGAATTTTACACAAATTGAGAAATAACAGTATGGTTAATAACCAATGGCATTTTCTTTTGTTATTTATGCCCTTTTGTGCCTGGTAGACAAAGAAATATCTGAGCCGTTTTAATGTCTTCATCTTTGAATACTTAGCCAGTGCAAAACTGGTATAACGCAAGAGATAAATATCACCATTGGCGTTGGTGAATCCTGATACTGATGTTCGGCTGTTATATAGGAGCATCCCTACTATAAATACCAGATTTCTACACAGGAAGCTTCTCGAGTGAATGTCCAAAAAATAAGGAATCAATGGTACCATACAGGAGGAGAGTTAACAGTTCTACAATATTGTAGTTACATAGAAATAACACAAACAAACACATAGCAGACTAATTGTGTCATGGTCTGAGATTTTTGTTGTTTATTTTTCAAGTCATTTACTAAATTATTTTGCAATTTACTGGTCTCTTTAAACTGTTGTCTTTTTTTGGTTTTCCCTCTTTTGTGATTGCCAGTCCTGGTGTAAGATCTTTTGTCTGATTTCTGGACCTTGTCTGCATAGTTTGGACTTGCTGACTCTTAAATAGTTTTGGATTTTTATCTTTGCCTCCTGTATCCCTGCCTTTGGGTCCTCTCCTGCGTGTCTGTTACATAATTGGCACGTTGGGTGCTCCTTGTGGTTTAGGTTTCAGAGACCGGCACACTTTGGCTTAATTGGAAATTAGACTTGAATGGCATCTGGGACTTCTTAACAAATATTTTTAATTACAGTAGCCTACTAGTCTAATGACTAGGTGTTTCCCATGTCGCTGGCACTACTTCCCAATTTGTCGTCAACTGAAAAACAACAACAAAGTTTCGAAGAACACAGGGATATAAAAATAAGACCGAGTCGACCAATTCGCCATGATCATGTCACTCATCTGCTCCCTTGTCCACAGCTTGTTGCTGTCACCCAGTGGTAGAAAGCCTGTTACAGTCACAGCAACATTATTATTTGCTCTGGATGATCTCACCTCTGTGGTTTGTTCGGGGAAGTTGGCCAATCAGTGTTGGCCAGTTGTTGTTGGCACACGGTCGAAGACGGTAAGATGTTATTTACAGCCCTCGTGAAACCTGTCTGTTCACTCTTTAGACTCGTCAAGGAGCCGCACTTAATATAAAAATGCAGCAAATCCACACACATTCACGACCAGTTGAATGAAACGTTTTGAACCCTACGAACTTGATATCTGAAATGTTTCCAGGGACAACGCTAGCATCACTGATTTGATTAGAAAAACAGGTGATAGCCTAATTTAAAAATAATGTTTGTGATAGCCAACAGTAGCTTATCCATTTGATCTCTTTCCTGTGGGTTCGACGATGTTATTTGCTGACAAGAAACAAATCTGAAGCTCTTGCAGGTGTCTTTTTTTAATTCTTAAGAACTTATCACACTACATTTCCCAGAAGTCCGTCGCCCAGCATAGTATATGAGTGACAGATGAGTAGACGAATCAGCTTCGCAGTCGTTCCCTTTTGGGCGGGACCAACAGTTCTGCAGCTGCACAGTAGGCTACTGCGCTCGACTCGCGGCTGCGTACGTTGACCCCAGAGTGTGGTCAGATGCGAAGGTAAGGTGAACGTCTTATTATGGTCGCAGCTTAAATTTTTTTGTGTGTAACATACAACTTTTCCGTGTATTATTGAATTGGCGAGCATAGCTTTTAACTGGGGGCATAGTTTTCCGAAACACAGTTCGTGAATACTGGTAGAGCCAGGGACTGTCATGGCAATATCCCGACTCGGCGTCGACGGCCGAATCGTGCAGTGAGTGTTTATTGGGTATCGATCAGGCATTGGAAATCGTTGATTAGTTGGTTATATGCCAGCTTGACGCCGGTGTGGGGAACAACATGAAAATACATGTCCCAAGGCACCGTTCGTGTCCACCGGGATCGTTTCAGAAAGTCAGACGACGGCGTTTTTAATGTTTGTAGGAGTGTAGGTATTTGATTGAACAGTTGGTTGTCACTGTGTAGGAAACGTGCATGTTTTTTTGAGCTCAAGCATAACCTGCAGTATGCACCCTGCTGTACTGCACCGAGCCCTGTGGCCCATTTTCGTTATACACTGTTATAAATTTAGTCCAGAAAACCATTAAAATTAAAGTAATTTCTGATCACAGTTTGAACGATAATGATTTGTGACAGTTTTCTTACAATGCAGCCAGTTATTATTTCTAGCATTTTGAAATGTAACAACTTGATCCATTAAGGCAATTAATTTCTTTTCCATAACATAATAAACTGACTCTATAACAGAATTAAAACAGGGAAGGTCCGGACCAAAAAGTGTTGTGCTGTCTTGTGCTCATGCCAAACAAGATGGTAACTAGGCAGCTACAGTAGAGTTAAGTCCAGCTTTAGAAATGGAATAATGAATATAGTTAAATGTGATCAATTGTGCAGTTTTGTCAGTAAAGGCATACAGATGAGAATAAGGATTTTCAGTATAGTAAGCTGATATATAAAGGGAAATGTTTGCCTGTTTCTGCAAGTAATTTTTGCAAGATTTCAGTTCCTTCTTGCTGCATTGGCATGAACTTCCATCATAATACAAGAAGGATGTGGATCTGAAGAATAATGATACCTGTGGGGAGGTTAAATATGGTTCTGCTGGTGATGACTGGACTGTGATCAGTCTGAAAACTGTGGGCTTGCTGCACTATAACTATTTGAGGTCTATTATTTACTCATCCCAAAGGTGCTCTTACCTGAGATAAATGTAACTGAATCGTGCTGACTTGGTGTCTGCGCTTTCTGCGATCACAGCCTGTTTTTAGGGTTTCATTGGTTCTGCTGCTGTTAGTGCCTGTGCGGCTGGAGAGCCTGGATACATGCCATTTACCAGATTAAAAGTCCTGTGCTCTTTTTCTCTGCTGGATGCTGCTGAACTCTGCTGCAGGTATACAGACAGTACAGTGATATATAATTGGAGATTGTAACACAGAAACACACAGAAATGGTGTTCAGTAGCAGACAAAAATTAAAGGTAAAACAAGAGCCCCTTACACTCACGGGAAATTTGTCATCTTCAGCCGGAGACTTTGTTGAAGAATGTGTTCCATCCTTTAGTAGAGTTCTAGTGTTGCATAACACACCACTAAGACATTTTTTGTTGTTTTTCCTATAATTTGTCACCTGTTTGTAAAACGCCATGTATGTGTAAGTCTTTACTTATGATGCTGTGCTGTCTGGAGAGTTTCAAAGCTATTTCTATTTCATGGAACCGTCAGCAGTGATAACTGGATTGTCAGGTGGCCAGTGTGATGGGGTCTACAGTAGACTGGATGAATAGTTATGTCCCATACCGATTGTTTAGCTGTTATTATTTTGGTGCTTTAAATTGATTTCGTTTTCAGTTGTGTGACATTTTGGTTGATTTGAGTATGAAATCTTGGCCGTGTGAGGATGATAACTGTGGTGGTTTATTTCTTTTTCTTGACACTTCCTGTGGTTTAAACTGAATGCTGACACCTGTCTGTGTTTATCTATCTCACAGGAGCAGCTATATCAGCCCTTATTCAGACATGGAGACATTGCTAAAGATTGGCAGGTAGACATCAGTTTTCCCTTCAACCCCCACTGCTGCCAGTGCACAAATATATTCCTGCTCCAAAAGCTCTGACAGCAAGTGAAGTACCGCTGTCCATTCCTGCCACTTTTCATCCAACCCTCCCTACACACCTTGCTGCACATCGACAAGATGTATCAGATTGTCCCGGTGGCTCCTGGGGAGCAACAGATGGTTGGGGGACCCGGTGGCTCTCCACTTAAGAAGAAACTTTCCCATGAGGGTCGGCCACTGGTGATGGCAACTGTGCTAGGCTGTGTGCTGGTCCTAGCTGCTGTGGTCGCCTGGTGCTACTACTCAGTGTCTCTCCGTAAGGCGCAGCTGTTCAAGACAGGGTTGTTAGACCTGAACAAGGATGGTTTTATTATTCGCAAACAAGCAGGGGCTGTTGTCTTCACTATGACTTTCAGGTGGGTTCACATTATGGATTATTATTTTTTTTATTATTGATTAATTTGCTGATTTTTGTCTTGATCAAACTTGTTGTCTGTACTGTATCAGAAAAAAGTCAACTCAAAGGTATTAATTTTACAGTAAAAAAGGAGAAATACTTAAGAAGCTGTACAGAGTCTTCTGTGTTTTTCCTTTTAAGTCACTCACATGATTAATTGGTATTAATAATTGAACTTTTTTAATTGCCTAAACTTAACTTTAAGTTAATAGTTATATATATATAACTATTAACTTTAAGTTAATAGTTATATATATATATAATGTTTACTAATTGGTAAATAGTTTGTTTGCAACTAGTGTTTGTAAAAGCTTTTAGACAGCTATAATATAAATACCATGTAGTACAACTTATGTCAATGGTCATTATTGTTGAAAACTGATGTTTATAATACTTTGTAAATGGATAATAAATGCTTTGTAAAGCACATATAAACATTATTTGAGTTACTGTTATGAAGTTGTGACAGACATTTACAAAAATTAATTATCTGTTGTTGCTCTGTTAAAAATGATTATGCTTTGGATATGTAATACATGTGTAATAGGTGACAGATAGAATAGTAATTACTTGTGCAGAACTGCACTTGATTTTATATGTGAAATGATCTGAACTCATGAGACTGTCAACCTGGAGACTGTGGTTCATGTCCTGTTTGGGGGCTTTGGTTTTGCACTTTGTTACACTTTGGTTTCACTCACTGTTTGCTTTCATTGTCACTCACTTTCACTGGTTTAAGGTTAGAAAAAAGGTCATAATCCAGATTAAAATATGCATTTTCACAACATTAAACCTGCTTGATTAAAAATGAAACTTAAGTATACCCAATGTGTTAAAATGTGATGCCAAAGGGTGTCATTAATGGTGCTACAGCACACACATCAAAGCTCACCATAACATTTGATAATCATTAACTAACACATAATATAGTATATAAAATGTTATGTGTGCCTGTGTCATCAGAATATAATTTGTTTTTATCATTTCAACTGTGATACTCTACATGGTGATACAATATATAATTCATAGAATGATTATTTTGTATTGCACAAACTAATATAAACTAGACCAATTATAGTTTCATTGTTTAACTGACAGTAAAATAGCAGTTTACTAAATTTGAATTAACTATCAATTTGCAGTTTATTGAATGGGGGTTACGCTGAAAGTGTTACACTAATAATATTCCTGATAATGCCATGTCCGTATCTGAGCAATCAAAATACAGAGTGACCAGGAAACAATTAATGTCTGTAAGACACTCCTGACATAAACACTTCCCCTCTGAAAATAACAGTCAGCAAATCTTGGCTTATAATAACTCTTAACTTGTAGTATACGTATATTTTGGGTCTCAGCAGAATTGTTCCTCTTTGCATTAAGTCTGCCTGTCTGCACTGGATGAATAGATGAAGGAAAATCAGATGAGACAGACACATGATTACACCCTTAGGGAAGACTGATATAGACATGTCCTTTACCAACAGAGTTCATACTGACAGAAATAGCTATAGTACAATCGCTGCACAGAAATGTAGGACAATTGAATAGAGCTTACAGCATTTTCTCTGTTGTAAATTTCTTCTTTGTTGTGCTACTGCTAATCATCTGTTTTAATAAAACACTAATAATGTCAGCTGTGTTTAACTGGTTCCTTTGTATTCTCTCTCCCTTTTGTAAACACATTGTCCTAGGTCTGGCACTCTGGATCTGGACTCCTGCTCAAAGGAGGGAGATATTCTGAGCTGTACTCAGTCAGATTCTGGCAAGCTCAACTTTTTCATCCAAACAGTTCGACCAAAGGACACGGTGATGTGTTATCGGGTTCGCTGGGAGGAGCTGCAGAATAAGCACTCAGTAGAGCATGCCATGGCCTATAATGACTCTCATTGGTATGGAGGGGCAGAGACAGCAACACAGTACTGGCCTAATAGATTTCAAGGAGAAGAGGAACCACGGCCTTTCATCACCAGTGACATCTACTCCAATCGAGACGCTTTTGGAGGGATCCTAGAACGCTACTGGCTGTCATCGAATGCAACCGCGATCAAGATTAATGACTCAGTACCATTTCATTTGGGCTGGTCAGAGAAGAACAGGACGCTGAGGTTCCAGGCCCGGTACCAGGACTCTCCCTTCAGACCACCAGAGGGACACCAGGCCTTTCCTGAACTTAGCTATAGAGTCTGTGTGGGGTCAGATGTCACCTCTATTCACAAATACATGGTGAGTGTGGTTATGCTGGATATCTCACATATATTTACTACTACTTCTATATGTTAAAAGCGGTTAATGTAAAGTGTAGAGGATTTATACTCAGATATTCAACAAATGACTGGACCTGGAATAATTGTCTCATCTTGACAAACTGTTGTGCATAAACTGCATATGCATTTTAACTCAACACTGCTTCTAGAAATCTTCTGTTCCTCTGTAGAGTAGTATTTAAATTTTAACATTCTGGAAAATACAGTTAATTGCCTTCTTTCTGAAGATATCAACACCATTAATTTATTTAGAGATAAAAAAAAAAAAAACCTGGATCTGTCCATAGATAAGTTATAATGTTATAATTTGTTTGTATCTTTACAAAACAAAATAAAAAATGGCTCATGTGCTGGACTATTTCTTGGACCAAGCAAGCCCTAAGCTAATTTATCTGGCTATTGTAAGGAAGCCAACAGGCATGTTTCCCAAAATGTCAAACTAAACCAAATTAATCAACAGCAAAGTCTGTGCAGGCTTGAATGAGACAAAGTAACAACCCTACATGTAAAGACATCTCTAATCACTCAGTTCTGCATTCATGTGTTTTTCTCAGGTGCGCCGGTATTTCCCAAAGCCCATCAAAGTCCCGTCCACTGAATTGTTCAAACAACCAGTGTGGTCCACATGGGCTCTCCACAAGACAGCCGTAACTCAGGAGAAGCTGCTGCGCTACGCCGCTGACATCACCAAACATGGCTTCAAGTGCTCCCACCTGGAACTGGATGACCGCTACACTGCTGATTACGGAGAGTTTGACTTTGACCCGCAGAAGTTCCCCAATGCAAGCGGCATGTTCGACAAACTAAGAGAGGACGGCTTTCGAGTTACACTCTGGACACATCCTTTTATCAACTACGACTCCATTAATTTTGGTGTAGCTGTGGAGAAAGGGCTATTTGTCCGTGAGCCGAGCGGTGAGCTGCCTGCTCTGGTTCGCTGGTGGAACGGGATTGGAGGGATCTTAGACTTCACAAACCCAGATGCCCGTGAGTGGTATTCCTCACATCTGCGCATGCTCAAAGGCCGATATGATGTGACCTCCTTCAAGTTCGATGCAGGAGAGACGAGCTACCTCCCCCGTCAGTTTAGCACCCTGGTCCCACTGTCAGATCCTTCCACCTTCACCCGCCGCTACACAGAGATGGCCATACCATTTTTGGAGCATGCTGAGCTAAGGGTGGGTTACCAGAGTCAGAACATCTCCTGCTTCTTCAGGATCATTGACAGAGACTCGGTGTGGGGTTATGAGCTTGGCCTCAAGTCCATCATCCCGACTGTTCTGACTGTAGGCATTTTGGGTTACCAGTTTGTTTTACCTGATATGATAGGAGGGAATGCATACCCTAACCGCACTGCAGGTATGACACGCCCTAATATACAGTATTGTGCAGTAGTCTTGAGCCACCCCTCATTTCTTCATATTTTGCTAGGAAAATGGGAAATAGTTGTAGTGATTTATTGAAACATGTGCAAACATAAATGAAAATACAGTATATAAGGCAAAAACAGAGTTTGCAGAATTCTAACAAGCTCGAAAGTCAATATTTTGTACGACCACCTTTATTCTTCAACACAGCCTGAACCCTCTTATTTAAGCTTTCTTGTAATTTCTTTAAGTAGTCTGCAGGAATAGTTCTCCAGGCTTCTTGAAGGACGCTCTTCTTTGAATGTTGGCTGCCTTTGGTTTCATTCTCTGTCAGGTGATCCCACACTTCTTCAATAATGTTGAGGTCCAGGCTCTGGGGAGGCCAATCCATGACTGATGGTGTTCCACTGTGTGTTTTTCTATCCAGATATGCTTTTATTGCACTGGCAGTGTGATTGGGATCATTGTCATGCTGAAAAATGAAGCTGTTGCCAATAAGATTCTTTCCAGATGTTATTGCACGGTAAATCAAAATCTGACCATAATTTTGACAAGATCCCCAACACCATTGGCTGAAATGCAGCCTCAAACCATGACAGAGCCTTCGCCGTGTTTTACAGATGGCTGTAGACACTCACTGTTGGACCTCTCTCCTGACCTCTTGCATACACATTGACGACAATTTTAACCAAAATTTTCAAATTTGGATCCATCACTCCATAAGACCTGTTGCCACTGATTTTGAGTCCAGTTCTTATGTAATTAGGCATACCTCAGCCTTTTCTCCCCGTTTTCCTTCCTTAAGAATGGCTTCTTGACAGCCACCCTTCCACTGAGACCATTTCTGATTAGGCTTCAGTGAACAGTAGATGGATCAACTGAAGGGCCAGATGCATCTCTGAGGTCCTGTGTCAGGTCTTTGCTGGATTTTTTTCCTATTTCTTAAGGACACGACTTTCAGATGCTGTTCATGTGCTGTAGATAGTTTTTAGGCCTGGCACTTCTTCTTTTCTCCTCCACTTGTCCAGTTAACTCAAATTTTTTAAGGACATACTGCACACCATGCCGAGATATGCCAGGTTTTAAGCTAATAGTTCTTTGGGAATCAACTTGTTGGTGCAAAAATACTATTTTATACCTGTCAAACTGTGTTATCTTTGGCATTTTTTGTAGCCTTGACTAAAGAAATGGGAACAAATTATATGTATTTATGACAGGCTGCTAGTAACAAAGTCCCTAAGGATACAATTTAAAATTGGTTCTTTGCTAAATTGTCTGTTATGTGTAGACACAACACTGGTTCATGATATATAGGTCAGTGTTAAGTGGCTTAAAAAACAAACAAAAAAAACCATTCCTCTGAAAATGGTCAGGTACAAGGACTGGACTGAAAATGAGTGAAAAAGCAGCCAATGTCCAAAGAAAAACTTAGAAAGATCTTCAGAAAGCCTGAAGAACTATTGCTCAAGACCACTTTAAAAAAATGACAAAGTGTGAATCCTTGGAAGCAAAATATAAAGAAATGAGGGGTGACTCAAGACTTTTGCTCAGTACTGTACACAGATGTGTTCATAGAGAGTTTAAGAGGGTTATCTCTCTTAAAAACACAAATGTATCTTTGATGTGGTTTTGATAGTCTGACATCTGTGTTGTGTTTTAGGTGTGTTAAATGGAAAAAATGGTCTGCCAGACAGAGAACTGTACATCAGATGGTTGGAGTTGTCTGCCTTTATGCCTGCCATGCAGTTCTCTATACCTCCATGGGCCTATGACAATGAGGTAAGCCAAATAAAACACGGGATATGGTGTAAAGGCGGAGAAAAGTGGTTTACAGGATGTAGCTGTTCAGTTTTTCCTACATTTAAATTTAGTAAATTGTATTTTTTGTGACAACTGCTGTATTTTGCAGTTGGTATAAAAATAATATTTTTTGATCAGTCAATAATGCTGTGCAACATGCTAAAGTACGTAGAAAATGTAGTGTAACAAATTCAAGGAATATAATGAAAATATAATTAAAGATACAGTCATATACAAATGAAATGGCAATAAAAGGTAATCAGCTTTGAAAAGCAGATTTAGATTTGAATGTAAGATTAAGTAATGAGTGGGAAGCATAACTGCTTTTACATTGTTGTGGAGAAATGACTGAATATTTGTTGCTTTAAATTCTTTTTGGTGTATTTGTGAAACCACCACTGGAGGGCACCAAAGTTTAAACCTTTGAGGTCTACACACAACTGTTAGAGGGAATTTGAGGGCATGAAAATCAGTTAAATCAAATTTGCTTACACACCATGCTGAAATAAGTTGACAAAAACAAAAATACAGGAGCAAAAGTAATAGATTTATTTTTTTATTTTCAAGTCTTCCTACTGGAAAGCAAAAACTGTAACATTTTATGAACACATGAGATGTTACAGTCCCTCAGGATGGCAGTGGAAAATGTACAAATAAAGATTTGCACCCATAACACCAGTTTTGCAATTTCGAGGATATTAATATGCAAATATGAAGATACACCACTTTTGAGAATCCTGCTTTTTGTCTCTTTTCTCATTTTTAAAGTTTCAGAAAGATTTATTCTTAAAAAGACTTCCAAAGTGTGTCCTCTGACTATCCAGCCACCAAAGTCCAGATGGACTCTATGCTGACTTTAATGTAAAGATGCTCATCCAAGTCACCTTCTGCACTTTGTGTACAGAACCCTGTATACAAAGTTTTGAAGCTTTAAACCTTTTCCTTTGCCTCTCAGGCCACACACATGTTGCCTTACCTTCTTGGTGGGGTTTATTTTGAGGGAGCCTCCAGACACTGTACAGGGCTAAAGAAAGTCAGACTTTTCTGCATTTTCAGGCAAACAAAAAAAAAATTGCTGTGTTTATCTACAAATGTTTCTCCTGGAAAAGACACTAGAACTGATCATCAGTCAAGGACAATGAAGCAGCGATCTTTCTGCACTTGTACCTTTTGCATGTTTTGATGCCATGAATGTCTTTGTACATTCATCTGCAGGTGGTACAGATAGCGCAGAAGTTCACAGAGCTCCATGAAACTCTGGTGGCCCCAAAGGTTCTTGAACTGGCACATGTGGTTCTTGATACAGGAGACCCGATCATAAGGCCACTCTGGTGGATTGCCAATGATGACGAGGCAGCCTATAAGATTGACTCCCAGTTCCTGATCGGGGATGACCTCATGGTGGCTCCAGTGCTGGAGTCAGGAAAGCAAGAGAGGGACATCTACCTGCCTGCAGGACGATGGAAAAGCTACAAGGGGGAGCATTTTGATAAAGGCCCCATGTACCTCACTGACTACCCCGTGGACCTAGATGAGATAGCTTTCTTCACAAGGGTTCTCTGAGGACATCAAAGAATTGAAGACATACACGCACACACATGCACATACTGTATGCACATGTACATTCTTTTGAGCACACATGACAAGTAAAAGCAGGGAAAGTTTGGTTTTCAAATATAATGCACCACTAGGAATTTGCTTTGAGAGCAATGAAGGTTAACCTCATATCTCTTCCATCCTGCTCTTTGTCAGGACTTCTGCCTGCAGATTATAACCCTCCACTCAAAGAATTAGAATTACCTTCTAATTCTCTTTTTGCATCCCTAAAATAATCCTCATCCTCATGTGCCTTTGACAGCCAATAGTAAATCCGATCTCTGATTGTATCACCAGTACTCTCCCCTTCAATGGCCATCTAATAGTTGTTTCTCAAAGCCCAAGTCCTAAAGCTAGAATGATGCTGGTTTGAGGGTAATATTACTTAGATTTGATAACTGTGCAATATTGGGGGTGACTGGGTCGGGGAAATAAAAAATGCACTCTAGCCATGCTTAACCTTATCCTTTTAACGTCCAATATTTAAGCTAAGATGCAGTTAATTTGCATTACACTGACGTCTACATGTAACTGTTTTTTTTTTTTTTTAATCAATTGCTCTTTATATTTATTAACTCTTATTTGTGGATAATATTGGATGTTTTTACATATGTGTGATTCTGGGGATCAATAAGGGGTAATCATGATCAAGAAACTGCAAATATTTTTATGTCAGTGAGTCCCATAAACTGTAGTGCCATTATGTTATTTTAGTGCCAAAATCTACTGCTTTATGCTTTTTAACAAAAAAAAAAAAGTCTGCACAAGTCAAATTAACTGCTCAGGGTACATTTCAACAAAAGTATGTATGTTAGGTTTATTATTGATCCACAGTAATATATTTATTATACTATTACAACTGGTTTACCTTGTAAAACAGGTGGTGTTCTCAAAGATGCCATATATTAATGTGCCATCCATGTCTGCCTTGTGACTTCATTTGCCTTATTAGCTAATCTAAGGTATGCTGGGCTTAACACAGGGAACCACAGACAGATGAAACTCTTATTTCTGAACACAGTGGTAGGTTTGGTGCAACTTTTTGAAGCAGCGACATTGCAACATGCATGGGGAGTTTTCTTCTGCCACCTCAATATGTTTCTCTGCTCTTACATAGTGATTTCCAGCATGAGAGTAAAGCACACAGAGTAATTTGAATGCCTTGCTTGAAAGTACTTATAAGACAGCACTGTTATTATATATGAATTTGTCTTGGAATCACAGCATCTTACAAATGATTTTAAACAATCTATAAATTGGCTGTCTGTGTTTTTTTTTTTCTTGCATTCTTGATTCAGCCACGAGAAATGATCAAATTTTGGCTTTTACTGACAAAGTACACAGCGGCATTAATAAATAAATATATGCACGCATAAATTAATTGCACACTTCTTTTGAGTAACCATCTCTAGTTGCCTTTGTTGCAGGCAACTTGAGAAACTACGAAAAACTTCTGTGAGAAAAGATTTTAAATAGGATAGACTGCAAAATGTAAAGTATTGGATGTATGAGGTTTTTAAAGGGACGTTTTGTTAAAACACAATAAATGGATTGGCCTGTTGGAGGTCTGATGGTGAAATCCTTCCACATATGTTCAGTGTGACACAACAGAGTTGTAACTGTTAAAGGGAAAGTTTTCTGTGTTAAAATATATATATATATATATATATATATATTTCCTGTGTGAACAAACTCTTGACACATTGAGAAGGTAGACTGCCAAAGAAAAAATGTCAAATTTTCTTTATAGGTACAGTATATGTTTGTTTATTGTGTGAAAGGCCATGTGACACCCAGAGAAGTACTGCATGTATTGTCATTGTTATGAATGAGTCGTCTGTATTTGCGAACAAACTAGGCTAAAGTCAGAAGTTACCAAATGGAAGCTGCTTGCCTTTTGCATTAATGTTGACTACTTTTTTTTCAGGTTATTCACCTTTAAAGACAGTTTTTTTTCACAGTGCTATGTACTGTGTATACCTGATGCTATCACTTACAAAAGATAAAATAATATTTTTGGCAGGTTCAAATGCAGACTGACTTAATCTCAGTCTCAGAGTGAGCTCATCAAATCATTTGTGAATGAGAATGTTTGATGTGCTGGGAAAATGGACTTATGCAGTTGTGGAAATAAGTGGAAAAAGTCACTAAAGGAGTCTTCATCAGCAAGCAATATGAACTATTGATTTGCTCACAGTAGCTCATATTTTTCTGTCCTGATTTGTTGCCTGTCTTTCTATTTAGAGCTCATAACAAAACCGTTTTTGTTGTAGTGATATGAAATGCAGAACCCAAGCAATTAAACACTTCAGTGGTTGATACATTATTGTGATTTTATTGAAAAGATGTCCATATATACATTTTTAAAAATGACTTATTATTCCTGGATTGTAAAATTTGGTTAAGAACAAAGTCAGATATTAAGATGTAGTTGTTCCTCACAGGTAGAGTGTGATTATAGCTGAGGAAGCCAGCAGGAGCATGACACTGGGACCAGTTGGTATAGCGCTGTTGCACAAGTTTCCTGCACAGCAACTGAAAGGCTTGCCACATGTGCCGCTATACTGGCAGCCCTTAGAGACAGTACCTGTAAGACATAATGAGAAACCCTGAGTTTCTGCAACAACAAGGAGTGGCTCCAGGCATTTAGCAACATGTCAGCTCAGAACATGCCTGATTTACATCTTCAAACACTTCAGGCGTATGAGAACAACTTACCAGTCACAAGCAAGGTGTAACATCGGTCCAAGGGGGTAGTACAAGTTGTGATCTGGGTGCAGGAGTCAGGGTCAGAGGCTAAACATGAGTAGCATCTTAATCCACATACTAAACAGAAACAAAGAATACTGTCACTCATGGATTAAGTTTCTCCAAATACAAAGCATCATCCACCAGTCTGCAGATGCTTTAATGGCATCCAGAA
>VUQI01058099.1:0-22146 GCA_015106735.1 Paratilapia polleni
GTGATTTTACGTGGCTGAGTTGCTGTCGTTCCCAATCCTTACCACTTTGTTATAATACCACTAACAGTTGACTGTGGAATATTTAGTAGTGAGGAAATTTCACAACTGGACTTATTGCACAGGTGGCATCCTATCACGGTACCACGCTGGAATTCACTGAGCTCCTGAGAGCGACACATTCTTTCACAAATGTTTGTAGAAGCAGTCTGCATGCCTAGGTGCTTGATTTTATACACCTGTGGCCATGGAAGTGATTGGAACACCTGAATTCAATGATTTGGATGGGTGAGTGAATATTTTTGGCAATATAGTGTATGTTTTTTGTTGCCAGCCTTAAAGGAAAACTGTTAATATTTTACCATCTGCCTGAAGCTGAGCACAAACACTGGAAGCAAATTTCAATCCTTCAAGCCTTGCTAGAAACAGGGTAACAATCCCTTTTCCTTCCTGTTTTATTGTCTGTCTGATTGGATGAAAAGAAACACTTTTCACAGATTACAGCCTCAGTTTTTGGAAGCTGTGGGAAAAACTGGATCATGTCTGTTATGTTCTTGATGCATGTTTATATTAATTCAAATTGATGTTTCTAATCCAACTCACCATGGTTGGACTTTGTTCTGTAGAGTGTTTCATTCACATTCCTGTATATGCAATTTGAATCAGTGAATCTGCTCTGCAGTTTACTTTCAACTGGTTTACAATCACCTTTTGTTGCAGTTTACCTTTTTTTTTCTGGTTTTACATGCTCTCTGGCTGTGGTGGTTGGTGAATATCTTTGTGGCAGTGGAGCTCAGGAGGATTTACCTACATCTAGACCTGATCTGATCTGAAGGAAAAATCAAGAATTTTAGTTTGTCATCTTTGTGCACTTTGTCTGCCACTGATTGGGTGATTAAAAAATGGGCACTGTGCATGCACAGTCTCTCCACATCATGTTTTTATTTTATTTTTTCCATATAATCTTTATCTGTATTAATATTTCCCAAATTTTGGACTGTTCCTTTAATTACTAGGGAATATTTTTAAAGAATTCAGACAGTTAAGTGTAAAGAAAGTATGGCAAAGTTAAAACGTTACTGTTTCTCAGGACATAGAAGTTTCCATACTTACTTTACACCCCAAGACAAGTCAAATTCCAGTGATTCCAGTAAGCACTTTGGAAAACACAAGGAGTTATTTTAACTTGTAAAGATCAGATTTAGCCTTAAAGGTGACCTATTATGCTTTTACTTATTTTCTGTCATATACATACTGTTACAGTGGTGGATGCTCACATTAAACATAATTTCAAATAATGAGATCAGTAAATGTACAAGTAATCCCTGAGAGTCAAAAGCTCAGGCTTGGACTGCCCTAAATACTCAGTTTCAGACAGTTTTTTTTTCTCTTGTGGCTCTGTATGATGTCAAACAGAGCAGATATCCCTAATATGGTCGTCTCAGGCACAGCAGCCCCACCCACCTGCTGTTCAGACCTTCGGTTTGTGAGGGGCAGTTAGCCAGAAAGGGGGAGGAGCTAAAGCAGCTTGTTTCAGACAGAGGATGAACTGAGGGGCTGAACCAAGGCCCTGTATAAGATAAAGAAGGATTATTTCAAACTGTGAATCATGCAAAGCTCCTCCAGTCCACAGATAGAAAATTTGAAGCTGAAACTGAGCAGAATAGGTCCCCTTTACTGACTGACTTGGGAGAGTTTGGCCCTTTATATTTAAAGGTCTGTAATTATTCTCATGAATTCCCCATAACTTTGTTGATTTCCTGGGGAAAAGTGTGTATTTTAGTACTAATTATAGCAAATATTTTTGATTCTTACACTTTGAGTTTAATGTAGTTGGGTCATTCCATGGAAAATCGGTGATTCCCTCCCAGCTGACCCCTCAGAATCAGCTGATTTTTATTATTTTTTTTTATTTTATTTTTTTGTACACTAAGTTTTACATATCTAATGGAGCCATGCAAATTTTTATCTTTGTACTATTAAAACTGTCCAAATTACAGGCCTCTGAAGTGTACAGTAGATGGCTACATGAAGTTATCAGGACCGAAAAAAAAAAACATATTTAAGCTTTGCTTAAGAACTGCAGCCAAATCAGTTTTACACAAAGTGCCACATTTTTTTTTCTATGACCAACTTTGAGCATTGTTATCATGGGATATGTCACAGCTTCAAAAGCAAAACTGCACCTATTTAACGTCTATGACGTACAATAACAGAAACAAGCTTCGGTACATTTTGATGTTTTATGTTTTCTGATAATTCAATGGAGAAAACTTCAAAAAAAGTTGTGAACTTTAAAGGATCAGAGCACCATGTGGGTGTTTGGTTAAACAAATTGGAGCATATCAAAAGTCTCCTTTACCTACAGGCTCTTCTGGCCGTGATTCCTTATGTGTTCAAATCATTTTCTAATATTGTCTGAAAATTTCATGTAGCCCGCTGCTGTACTTAAAAAAGTTGCTAGTGATCAAATTTTGTCCCACCAATATGTACTTAGAGGACCTATAACTTGGAAAATATTTGTTATTAAAACCCAGCTGATTCTGGGGGGGTTAGATGGGAACTTTTCTCAGATTTGATTGGTTTTTGGTTTTTTTTTTCACCAGATTAAATACTAATGTACCCCAAACGTGAAATTTGTTTACAGACAAGCCAGCAACTTATAAGTTTGTTTGTTTTTAAATAGGTTCAATTCAGCTTTCTTTTAAGAACATTTTGAATTTCAAAGATGCAACTAAATAACAGAACCTTGGTTGTTTTCCTTATAATTACAAGGGTATATCAGTTTGCTTTAACAAGAATTTCCTGGGAAATTATGAGTAAACTACAGGCCTTTAAGATAGTTTTACCTATAGTAGGTTCCAAGTTGCTGGGAAATGTTTCCGTTTCCATTGACTCAAAGTATTGCTCATTGCCAAACAATCAGTGTTCTCTCTGCGGGGTTGGCTATGTTAATAAGATTGTCTTTGAAATGAAGTTTATTTTATCTGAAGCATTTTCTTTGTAGGCACTCCTTCAGGTCGAGAGAAGGGAGACAAACTGAACTCTACCTTTTTGTGTTTTTAACGAACTCTTCAGATGGACAGTTACTGAAGCTGCATCGACTCGGATGTTTACTCTCAGTGCAAAAAAAAATAAAATAACGAGACGCAGTATCGGTGAATGTTAAAGTGTCTGACCTGAGTTTAGATTTTTTTTTTTTTTTTTTTTAACTAACCAGTGTGTACAGAGACGGACATCTTCTGTCCTTCTGTTATTTAAACTGTTGTGAAGGCTGAAGACAAACTGAAATAAACTTGATTTCTGGACTTCCAGGTGGTGTCAGGTCATATTTGTTCAGGGTTCATGATGGCAGGAGGATTTATATTCCTCTTTTTTGGATACTGGCACCAAACTCCATTATCTGGGCAATATTTCATGAATATTAACATTTTTTTATCACAGTGACATTTGAAGGGTCATACCACTGTTTTTGCATGCTTTAGAAAATAACTGAGAAAAAGACCTTTCTGCCATAAACCCTTTTCTTGTTGCCTGTCAAAGCACTCCAAAGTTTAGCACCTCCTTTTCCATGACTTCCTTTAGTCACCTCTATTAGACTTTTTCCTATTTACAACAAAAATCTCTTTATCTGTCACATTACTGCTTCTTTTTTCTAATTAATGTATTTACGGTGTCTGGACTCAAACCTGAGAAATAGGCTGAGGAGCCTGGTCATTCAAAAGGGGCTGAGAGTAGAGCTGCTACAGTGAGGTGAGGTGTTTTGGGCATATCCTGCTGGCGAGGAGACTCCCATGGAGACCCAGGACACGCTGGAGAGATTACATCTCTCTGCTGGTTTTGGAACCTCTTGATATCTCCCCGAGAAGTCCTGGAGGCTAGTGAAGTGTGGGCATCTCAACTTAGACTTCTGCCCCTGCGACCCAGATAACTGGTAGAGGATGGGTGGATGGATTCAGTCGTGAAGACTTGTTTCATTGGCAGATACAATTAAAGATAGAATTTGTCTGTGTTACTCTGACAAGTAAAACTTACCAAGTTTTGCAACCTTCTTCTGCCTCTCCAGTGATAAATGAAGATGTCACTGAGACCTCCTCCAGCATCGTCAGAGGCCTTCTGCAGGTCCCAGGACCCCACTGTTGACCGCCACTGACCAAGATGGATGTCGTGTGTGAATTGTGCTGGAGAGATTATGTCTCTCTGCTGGCTGTGGCAGCCCTTGGTATCCCCCCCGAGAAGTCCTACAGGTGCTGGTGAGGGAGGTCTGGGCATCTCAGCGTAGACTTCTGCCCCTGTGACCCAGATAAGTGGTACTGGATGGATAGAAGGATGGACTTTCTTTCTTCCAGGCAGCTTTTAGTCTAAAGTTTGTTTCTGTGAAAACTAGCAGATATTGCATTATTGTTTGCTGCCTTATCATGCAATCATATGCACAGTATGTGAACTTTCACAAGATGCAATTGTACCTTTTCTTTTGTAGTCTTTATGTACTTGGAACATACTTGAGTCAGAAACGGTAGTCTTCTTCACAGTTTCTACTAATTTTTAAGTCTTGCATTGTGATGCTGCCTCCAACTGTCTTGTTTTCTTTACATTAAATCAAATTAATTTAATTAATTTGTTCATTTATATAATAACAGTAAAACCACCTGCCCAATATTGTCTTGGCCCCATGTGTTGCCAAAACCAGTGGATCCTTTGGGTCCTGCGGGTTATTGGGTGGGGCCTTTTTCAAATAGGGTTGTTCCAATCCTCCATCAGATTGTGATGTTCCACAGGCTATTCTGGGGCAGTAGCAACCTGTTACCTTACTTATTGTGTAGTGTTTAACACATTAATACATACACCTCCACTAATATTTGGTTAAATGTCCCTGAGCAAATTGCACCTCAACCAGAGGCTTTTAGTAGCCATGAACAAGCTTCTGGCATAATTCTGGCTAGATATTGGACGACTCTTCTTGGCAGAATTGGTAGAGTTCATTTAAATTGGTTGGTTTCCTAGCACGGATCTGGCTTTTAAACATGATCCACAAATTTTCAATAGGGTTGAGGTCGGGGCTTTGGGAAGGCCATTCCAGTAATGGAGACATTTCTAAACAACTACAGATTCCAAGATCATCGGTTCATAAGTACATAAGCACAAGTTATTCAGATGTGTCACCACTTGGCCAAGGTCTGGAAGAAGATTAAAGGAAATTGGTTAGGATTGGTTAGGATGGTCAGGAACAACCCAGGAACCACCAATGCTCAAGCCTGCCATGAACTGCTGGACAATGAAGCAAGTTTTATATTGCCATGGACTGAGAGGCTGTTTTGCTGCCAGTGGTACTGGTACATTGCACAAAGTGGGTGGAATAATGAAGAAGGAGGACTACCTCCAAATTCTTCAACTTCACCTCAAATCAACAGCTAGATGGTTGAAACTTAGACACAACTGAGTGTTCCAACAGGACAATGATCCCAAACACATCAAAACTGGCTTTGGAATGGATAAAGCAGGCTAACATTAAGCTTCTGGAATGGCCTTCCCGAAGCCCCGACCTCAACTCCCTGAAAATTTGTGGACTATGCTTAAAAGCTGGATCTGTGCCAGGAAACCAACCAACTTAAATAAACCCTATCAATTCTGCCAAGGTCACTGATAGCCAGAAGCTTGCTGGTGGCTACCAAAAGTGTCTGGTCAAGGTGCAACTTGCTAAGGGATATTTAACCAAATATTAGTGAGGGTGTATGTATACTTTTGATCCTGTGTGGATTAGAGAAAATCCAAAATAAATTCAAACTTGTGTACCCAATTCTCATTTTTTAAAGTCATTAAAGATGTATGCTGTACAATCATTCCACCCTGGAAAAAGAACAGTTCAAAGAAAACATTTAAAGCCCAAATTTAACATGACATTCATGCCCATGATGAGTGTATGTAAACTTTTGACCACAACTGTATATGCAACCTAATTATTACAGTTGTTTCTGGAACTTGCAATTTTTATTTATGTACTTATTTATTTTACAGCAAAGTAGTTCTAGTGGTGCATTCCGCATTTAGTCTCCAAAGCTAAAAGCTGCTTTAGAGCTCTCCTGAGAGCACCTCACTGTAAGAGTTTGGACTCTGTTCAGCTTGAAGATTTTATGGTAAAGACTTGTTTCATTGTCTGATACTCAGATTTAAAGACACAATTCGTCTGTAATACTCTGACAAGTAAAACTTACCAAGTTTTGCAACCTTCTTCTGCTTCTCGAATAATAAATGAAGCTGTCACTGGGACCTCCTCCAGCACCGTCAGAGGTCCTCTGCAGGTCCCAGGATCCCACTTTTGACCACCGCTGACCAAGATGGATGTCATGTGTGAATTGTGCTCACTGGTAATTTAATGGACAATACATAACAGAGGGTATATTTATTTCTGCGCGCTTCAACAGCATCAAAAACAGTCACTTAACAGGGCAGGATTTATGGTGTTTGGGTAGCAAATTGGTCTTTGATGGTTCCCACGCAGGGTCAGCCGCTTCCCCATGGAGCCTAATGGGGTTTGCTCTAATAGCGTCCCTCAATCATGGCAGTGAATATGAAACATGAGCTCACCGGCTGACAATTAGCAAAACAACATGGAGAGATGTGAGGGCGTGATATGTGAGGAATGCAGGATTTATTAGGATTTTTTCCAAATGCTCCTGGCCCGCTCATGCAACAAAAAACGAAAGCTATTTGTCCCCCCCCTTTCTCTTCACTCCTTTTCATCCAGGGGTGGAGGTGTGTGTGTGTGTGTGTGTGTGTGTGTGTGTGTGTGTGTGTGTGTGTGTGTGTGTGTGTGCGTGTGTGCGTGTGTGTGTGTGTGTGTGTGTGCATGTCTGTTTGTAAATGCACTAAATAACACCTTTTGAAAACCACCACTTAGTGTGATTTCATATAGAGAACATGGTAGTTAGGTAGATGTCTCTCTCACTGACCTTGCAGTGTGCAGGTAATGCTATAATAATTACACAGCATGCGAGAGTGCTGTGTGTGTCTGTGTTTTAGTCCTTTATCATCTGTGTTCAAGTACGTGTGTGTTCTTTAAGAGTGTTGTTGTGTGTTCTCTAATCTGAGTGTGTACTTGTGTGAGCTTAGACAGGCCCCATTGACCTGTTGAGAGCAGCAGCCGTTGTCATGGTAACAGAGGAGGAAAAGAGGAGGATTTAGAGGATCTCTATCTCCAGAGACAGAGGTACTCGCAGAACACAGGACATGCACGCTTAAAGCCTCAAAAATATAAACAAAATGTACAGCAGAGTGTACAGAGTCAGCCACATGCTAATGTTCAAATGCATGCCCACCCTGGGGTTATGAAGGACATCCCATAGCAGAAAGGTTAAATAGAAAAGCAGATAAACAAAGAGCTGATGGTAATGGTGTTAACTGTGTTTCTTCTATGTTTCTCTGTGACTCAGAGGCCATGCCTTTCTAGCTGCCATTTTCCCTAAGAGCACATTTTAATGTCTATCTTCTTCCTGTCACCTCTCCATCACTCTCTTCCTTCCCACGCTTTAGCGCAGTTTAAATGAATGATTCTGGGAATTGTGGGTAATGATCTGAATGCTCATCAGTCACTGGGTAAGATTGTTCCAGTGGCCCTGAGAGTTTAATCATGCTTTTTACTATTTATTTTTATTTTATTTTATTTTTCAGCTCCTGCATAGCTGGACAGCAGGTGGGCTACTGACATAACTACGCATAATTAGAAATACACAAGGTGACCATCAGGAAGATTGTTCACTTTTACTGTTTCTACAAACTTAATAATATAGGTCTGACTCCACTTTATTTTTAGGAATTCAGGTAAAATGATCAAATTAGCATGCATGATGGATGGGAACTATGAAAATACAAACTGTGGTTTAAGAACTTGGATTTTCACATTAAGGCAAGAAAAACTTAAGCATTTTTTTCTTTGCAGCTCTTTGATAAATATACATGTTATTATTATATTACTCCTTCTGTAATGTCAGACTATAACAATGGCCACTGTGTCAGATTAGGCGATTATAGTTATAAAACTTGCTTTTGATGACTGAGAGACCGGACAGACAAGATGTTGATCCAGAATTATTCCTGTTTTCTGGTTTTCACAATATTTGTGACGCAATTGGGAAGGAGGCACTAGCTAGCAATTTCCTGGAAAAGAATGTAAACAGAAGATGGCAACCAAAGTTGTACATCTTGTAATTCCAACTAGCTACAGCTGCAGCATCCTTCCTCTTTTATTTTGCCATGTGTATAGTTGTACAAAGCACAATGCTCAATAGCCGGCGAAGTGCCCTGTGCTGATATAACATACCGTAAGTGAGGGAACCACCATAGATTCCGCAAAAACATCTAGCGTAGCATACCAATCTTTCTGTCTAGGTGTCCCAGGTGCAGCTGTGGCTTTTGTTCATTATGACACACTATGAGAGATAAAACCATCACCAGTCATGCACGACACCCATTTTTGCTCTGAAGCAGCGGCCTATGTCCTCCAGATCTGGCCACAATCAAGTAGAACCTGGCAATAAAACAAATCTTTTCAGTTTATCATATTATCTGTTAAAATATGACATATCGTGTCATTTCCTTTAAGCATAATTAGCACTTATTTTTTAAACTCATATATATATGTGTGCTCTTAAAGATTAGCTTATAGTGTGAATGTGTGAGGTCCTTTGTGCAGAGCACTTATATCAAAACATATTTTTCCTTGATACTTTTGTCCATTAGAGCTTTTAATATTATGAACACAAATTTATTGTGATATGATATTTCACTAATGCAGCCCACTCAAGCACATGCATTAAAACACACACTCCTAACTCATCTTCTCACTAGTTTGCTCTGCCTTCTGCTTCCTTCCTCTCTTCCCTCATGATCCTTCTATTCTCCACCTACACCTCTACCTCCTTCCCTTCCCTCCACTCATTATTTTCTTGTTTACCTTTCCCATCCTCCCCCCAATCCCTCACTCCCACCGTCCCCTCTCTAATACTCAGCTCCATTATCTCTCCTGTCGACATCAATGTCCTGCCCACATCCCTGCCCTTCTCATTTCCCTGACCCCTCCTCTTCCTCTCCTTCTGTTCCTCTCAGAACGGTGTGCAATTCTGCTCTTGCTGAGTCGAGGCTTATGTGGACATGCACCTATTATTGATTACTTTGAGTGTGACACAGACCATTTCTGTCTCTCTCCCTTTCCCCCCCTCTCTTTCTCACCCTGAGGGAGAACCAAGTCATTATGTTCAACTAGAATTTAAAAAGAGGAGAAGCAGGGTTGAAAGGAAGAACAGTAGGAATTGGGGATTTGGGTGGACAGAGGGAGAGATGGGTATTAAATGTTGCGTGAGACTCCTAGGTGGAGGATGGAGAGAGCAAAGGATGAACAGAGAGAGGCATGGATGGACCTGGGGGAGAGAGGATGAATGCACTTTGAAATAGCAAGGGGAGAGGTGTGAAGGAGGGATGAAAATTAGACAATTTGTTTTATCCTCCTGTGAGAAAACAGAAAAAAAAGAATGTAAGATGAAAGAGAAGAGTAGAAAAAGAAAGAGGGAGAAGGGCAGAGAGAAGAAGGGGAGAAGGGATTAAGACGACTGAGTGAAGAGGGAAAATCACACTTATTGAGAGCTAGAGGACAGAGAGAGATTGATTAAAGCCCCATACGGATGGGATTATCATTATGGGGGGGAGGAAGGGGATAAAACATTCTCTGTGGACCATGGAAATTTTCACTCATTGTCCTGGAAGGAAATTTTAAACTTAAAATTACAGGATGGAAATGGACATTCAGTAGGGCAAATTAAAACAGCCCAAAGGACATCCATAAATCCACTTAGAAATAACAGAAAAAGACACTTCAGAATCACAAATTTACCCTTTCTTCAGTATCAAAGTAATCCTGCAATAGCTGTATGTAAATCTATCTGTACATTATGATCAGGAACTGCTAATAGCTAATCAAGCATAGTTATAATGGCATCAATTTGGCATAATGTAATTTAATACAGGCTAAAAAAGTGGCAGGAGCAGCCTGTAGCTGATTTTACAGTAGCCCATTAATAACCTATATTGTGTCTTGGGGTTAACTTGTTTCTTTTAGATTGGCTAAAAGACTACCTTCCTCTCATCTCGCACTTTTTTCTACACCGCTCTTCTATCTGCATCTCTCCATGCATCATATCCATCCAATCATTTTGTTCTAAAATCCAAAATGGGGTATGTAATACGGCTGCAGCATAAACTGTATAAAAAAGATGGATGTGGTTTCTGGGCCTGAAAAGTGAAGCCAGCACAGAAGTGCTTTAAACCTGCATTCTTTCAACAGCCAGCAGGGGGTGACTCTTTCAGTTTCTAAATCTTGTTCTATAGAAGTCTGTGGGAAAACGGCACTTGGCTCCCTTGCTCTAAGATCTCAGCAAACACTTTGCTCATGAATTTATGGGCTCAGTCTCTAGTTTCAGAGCATACTGAATACAACATGATGTTTGCTTTGTGTATTTTGGTTCCAATAAGAGTCAAAAAGGAGGATAAAGCAGGATAGGATTCACAATGTGACAAGTTGCTAGCCTGGGAGCCTGCGATATCGCCCAGTTTCTCAGATTCTCTCAGATTTGCTCCTTGCTCATCATATCCAGTTTTAAAACACCAAAATGCCATCTGCAAAAAAACTCAGCCCGAGGCTTCATAATGGGACTACGCTAACCGGTGGGTGACGTCACAGTGGCCACATGCATCTTTCATATAAAGTCTATGGGTTGCAGGAGAAACATGTTATAGTTATAGTACATCTATCTAAGTTTGCATAGGCAAATTAAATATGGTTGTAAAATATACAGATTCAAGATGTTTTCCTATCATAAAACTGTTCAGTATTTTGCTAAAGTTGAGCCGTAATCCATTAAGCTCTGAAACTGACATGGATGAATTCTACTTTAAGCTTGTTCCCTTCAGACTACACAACTAATCGATAAGGATGTGATCTGTGAGAGAGCACTATACAGAAAACAGTATAAAAAAATCCTTTCCTTGTGGCTGGTTAAAGGATACTTCCACTCTACGATGCTGATGCAGGCCCTGCGGATGGGATTCTTGAGTGTGAGACAGAGTAGGGCCCGTGGTGGCCTTGTGGCTGTCGTTGTGGTTTGTTTCTTGGGTTTAGCGGTGTAGTGTTGCCTCTTCCTTTGCGTGGAGCTGGCCGTAGAAATGGGCCCACGCCCTCCCGACCCAAGCCCCGCCCCTCCACCTGATGCAGCATTACCCATCATCTTCGCCTGCCGTGCAGCGTCAATAGCCGCCTGCCAGCTCAGGGCTGCCCCCGGTGTGGGGATGTGCTCCGGAGCCAGACCAACCACGCCCACCCCGTGGTTGACCCCGCCCCCTCCTCCACCACCACGGTCGCCATGGCTAGTGCCACCACTGTGCTCGTTGGTCAGGCCAGGTGGAGGAGGTCGAGGAAGGGGGGGAGGGGGAGAGTAGTCGGAGCCTGGAGTGGAAAAAGAGAAAAGAGAGAGAGACGAGACAGGGAGTTAGCTGCACAAGCTCATAGATTGCTTATAGAAGTGATTTGCTTCACTACATCACACAAGATTCCTTAAAACTGACACTTTTTCAGTTTGCTGGTTTGTTAGATTATCTTGAAGAGGGTGTTTGAACCTTAAACTTATCAGTTATTGTGCCCTGTTAGCTACTAAAGTCTCTCCTTGCAGAATAGTACTAGCTCTAACATGCTCTCATGTGGCAATCAAGCCCAACAGAGCTAACCATTGGTCTATGGTCTCAGTATTGTTGCATTATCAGCATTATCTCATCTAGTCTCTCTGTCTTCATCATAAACCATCAAATCTGGCACTTGAACTCCCATCTGGAAGACTTGGTGGCACTAGTGCCACTTGTGTGAGACTGGAGTCCTGCAATCAAGAGTTTAGAAATCTCTACTTGGGGGAAACGAAAATCCAAGTAGAGGGAAACTTCTTTTAGTGTAGCTGTAAAGAACTAACATTTTTATAATGACAGTGGCCCCCAGCGAGAAAGACTAGTACACACTGATTCTGTGGGGGAAAATGCAGAATGCGCTCAGGTCTGAAAAAACATTACAAGACTGAAGATAACAAATGCTTGTAGTGGAATAAAAGATAAAAAAGAATGTTAGAAAGAAATTAGAGACAGAATTACAATAATCTCTGTGAGATTACATAGTTTTACCCAAACAAATCGTGGGAATAAGACTGTGTAAAACTAAGACAGCGGATTAACCATACTGTATGCTTAGCCAGATTAAAGACAGTTATAATATCCTCTCAGTCCCCCTTCTCTCTGACATCTGAAGAAATGTTTCCACCCTGCATGTAGATTACATGCTGAAATTTTGTGTGAACCATTATTATTAACACAAAAGCCAATCATGAAAGGGCACATGGAATTTTTCCAGGGATGAAGAGGAACAACAGTGCTTTGCTGAGACAAGGGTACATCTGTGAAACAAGTAGTCAGAGCTACTGATATCAAACAACTAAAAAGCAGCAGAAAAGCAGCAGAAAAGACAGATATTCACTTTTGTTCATGTTTATATCCCGTATATAGTTACAAACTGGATTATACATCATTATGTGGATGTTGCAGTGCCATAGATCAATAGATCCTTTAGCAAAACTAATGCAGAGTGGAAGTAAAAACCTTATTCTTGGTACATTTACCAATGTCAAATTCATAAATCTCAAGTGCAAATCTTTTGGGAGAGAAAGAATACAAAACTTTAAGAACCCCTGTAAAGTTAATCCATCCTGTGCTTTTACAACAGAGATAATCAGACACTAAGACAGAGAAAAAGGAAAATGTGATTGGGTTCCGAGAGAGGAGGAGGGGCGAAGTAGATTTATCCTACAATTACAGGGCATTCACAATGTCTGCTGAAATCCTGTTCCTCTCACTTCAGTGCTACAAGTTTCTGCATATGCACTCACGCTGGGTGAAGGCCTGAGGGAACAGTACATCAGACCCTGAGGACCATAGTGACTATATTACATGCACACAGTGCGCATATATATACATCCCCTGATCAACTGCAAGCATCGCTTTACGGCTCAGTAACACTAGAGTGAAAGGAAAGAACAGTATGGCAACCTCTTTGTGACTAAGAAAAAATAGTGGTTGCCTGGTGATTGCATTGAAATTTTTTCGCATTTGTCAACTGGCTGCCAACTGGTTGTATTCTCGTGATATTCCTATGTAAAAGCAAGGTTGCCAAGAACCTATGTCATTTTGACGTTAAATCACCATCCTGTAGCAACTATGTTACTATTTGTGGAGGTATTTCTGAATTTCTCTTTCAAATCTATGGGGTTCTGGCAGGACTCCAAATGTAATGTGAATTTCTGTATAATGTGAATTTCTAAGTATGTAGACAGCAACATATTTGCAACAGATTTTTGCCGATTTATGACAGTTAATTGCCGTACTATCATGAACAGAACAGACACACCAAATTCAGTTTGAATACAGCAGTTATTTGCGAGTGGTGCCCGTTTTCGAAGCAACCATTTCAAAGGCAACAAGATCGCAAGTTCATCGCACACGGTCACAATAATTTTTGTTGTACCTCAGTCTCCAACCACTGTTTTTCCTAGGGTGACTGTAGCATTAGCCACACAGTTTGACTGGTCAAGGGCAACTTAGAAGGCTGCTGGCAATTCTCACATGGTATTTGGCAAGGTAAAATGTAATCAATTGTCCTTTACTAAATATGTATTAAAATGCATTAAACTTACTAATCACTTAAGACGTATAATTAGTTACCTACTTTTCTCTCCTTCTCATATTAATCCAAACACCATGCCCCTAACAACTTTAAAGCCACAAGAAACACACTGAATTTTCTGTTACTTAATATGTGCAGCTACCAGATTCAGATACTCCCATAAAAATAGTAGTACAGCAGCTTTAAAATACTCATGAAATGTAAATTGCACCTTAAAGATCCACAGAGGTTCAGATGATAACTTGGCTAGGCCTTAAATTCAGATATTAGCTAGGTACAGTACATATGCACATAAATAAGAACAGAAGAAATGGTCACAGAACTCATGTTGACTTATTAAAGTAGGAAAAGTACAAGTGTTACTAACAAAATAAATGAAGTCATGAAAAAGTGACAATAAGCCAGCATGCACAGGAGATCAATAAAACAACAACAGCTACATGCAATGAAGGCTTGATTAACTGTATTATTTACACCTGTGAATTTTGAACTTTAAAAGTATTTGACCTTTTAGGAAAAAGAGCGGCTCCTGTCTGTGTATTGTTACATTTCAATATTCTTTTAAAAAAATTAGAGATAATGATGATGCGTTTCTCTGCAGCATATAAATCTTTAAACTTATGGGGGCAGAGTTCATTTATTTTATACTAATAGTAATTTAATAAAAATAATGTATAGCTATATTTAGCTTAGGATAAAAAGTTGTAGAATACACATAAGAAGTTATGTACATATAGCTGCATTTACTTTGCCCAATAGGTTTGCAAATAAAGGAACAAACTAGCTACTCTCCAACAAGTTAACTTAGCCTCAAGGACTTTATGCAGCACTACAAGAGACAAAATCATGATAACACAAAGATATAACAACTTATTCCTTCCTTACAATACTTTCTTTCCACTTTTTGTGTAGCTTTTTAGCTACAAGGCCTTTTGGTGCAAAAAACAGCTAGCAACCACAGAGCAAGCAAGTAACACTGTCTTCTGCTGGGATTAGCACCTGTAATAAAATGTACATTTAAAATGGAGTGTCTTACAGTAAATGTTACATGTGAAAATGGCCATATTCCACTCCTCATACTGACTATTTTTACGGTCCTTCATTTGCTTGGCTTATCATCTTTAAGGAGAATAATGTAGCTCAGTGCTAGCTTTTTTAGTGTTTATATTCAGTTCCATAGGCCTACTCCATTCTTAGTATTTATTAATATAACATTTTTACTGTTTTAGACTTTTCTATCATGATTTGTTTTATTGATAATGTGGTTTGATGGCTTTATCCGTGTAATTTGTTTAAGTTGTTTTTTTTTCTGTTTATGGCAAGGCTGCTGTAATATTTGTTTTGATAAGTGCTATATAAATAAACTTTATTGCTTTTATTACAGCGAAAATAAAACTCCAGTGCCCTAAAGGTAGGTCCGATCTTAAAACAAATGCACTGACTAAACAACACAGCACAAGATATGTCTGCAAAAATTTAAGAGCAGTGTGCTTTGAATAGAGCAGTCATGGCCAAGGAGGTGTTTTTTTTTACATTTACCAGCAGTGAAGTCACTTGGTATCAGATGCAGCTGTGTCTTATGAGAAAAACCATGGTGGTTTCAATTTTAGAGCATATCTTTCATCTCACCCTGCGACAGACTAGCGACCTGTCCAGGGTGTACCCCGCCTCTCGCCTTGTGGCAGCTGGGATAGGCTCCAGCCCCCACCCGCGACCCCGAATAGGATAAGCGGAAGAAAATGGATGGATGGATGGATGGATCTTTCATCTCATTACTTGGCTGGAAGTGCGCTCTTCTCATTTTTTATAAAGTCAGGGGTTGAATTTAGAGGTTTTCTGTGATTTTTCTTAAAAGCAGAAAGCCTGGATGCACAGTAAACCTTACTTTTATTAAATATTCAAGCATGAAAAAACACACACACACACACACATATACTTTTTGGGTATGCCTCTGTCTCAGATGCTCCTTCATACTGGGACATATCTTCCTTTTTCTCTCCACCATAAATCCAGTTCGAGTTAAGTACTGTTTCCTGACTGCTGTTGCACATCATCATTTCTCCTTTGCTCTCTATCTCCCACAGACACACACATACCCAAACACACACTCACACATAATCACTTTCAGCATATTGTACTGCTGTGTGATCAGTTTATCTCACACAGCCTGCCCCTCTCACAGGGTGTACCCCACTGAGAGAGTGTGTGTTTGTAAGTATGTGTATGCGTGCTGTATGAGTGAGTGCAAGAGGATTAGATGAGAGTAAAACTTTAATAATACAGAGCCCACTAATCTGTCTGACCGCATGTCTCTCCTGTGTGTCTCTCCTGTCACATGCATATGCACAGTCATGTGTTTGTGTGTGTTGTATGTGCTCATGTGACCGACTATAATTCCATTAGCAGCTCTAATGGAAATACAGCATTCTATGGAAATATGATTCCTAGAGTAGGCGAGAGGGAGGAGAAGCAAAGGATGAGGGAACGGAGGAAGGAAGGGCGAAGGATGAAGGAAGTTTAAAGCAGGAGGGAGGGAGGGAGGCAGAGTGGTATGAATGGAGGAAGAGGCTGAAAGACTAAAGAAGGGGAAAAGAAATATATGAATGGAATCGAATTTGGGTAAAGCGCTCTTAACCACTACTCTCAGGAGTTAATCCAGTAATTAATCCACCTAAAATATAACACTGATTCACTTTAATGTTGTTATTGTCAGGTATATTAGTAAACTCACAGACATAAGGTTCTCCAGTTCTTCATGTCTGTATACATTCAGTTTTGTATTGTGGCACCATTTGGTGCACGCTAACTTGTCACAGCAGGAAAAACACATGTTCTACCAATAACTATAGGTGTTTAAGCATGTGATACTTTATCCAGTCAATATACATTATTATATGCATGTGATGACAATTAAATAACACTGACTATCAAGTTAAAATGCAACGCTCTTTGGTCGATGCTTTCATGTTACTCTGATAAGTACAGTTCTAAACATGTTGCAAGACTAAGCACACCTGCCTCCCATAGCAATGGCACTCCCCAACAGCAGCAACCTCCCCTAGCATGACCAAACTGCTCCAGAACAGTTTGGGAGGTTTGTCAATGCATTAGGCTCTATGTTGTGTTTCTCACACTCCCCAGTTCCCAATCTGTATGAGCATCTGCAGCAAGCGTCAGAACAAGCCAATCCACAGAGGCCAAACCCTGAAACCCACAGGGCCCAAAGGATCTGCTGCCAACGTCAGAGACAGATAGCAGACAACAACACAGGACACCCCAAGGGGTCCCTTCCCTAGTGGTGTATAATAATAAAAAACTAAAACTGAGGTGCACGAGAGTTAAAGCCAGTGAAAATTAAACACTGCTGGATTTAAACATGATTGTCCAGGCATAAAACAGGATAAAATCGATCAATATGAAGCACAGTGACCAAGCAAACCATGTTATCAGACTTTATACATCCATCTGTGTACTGTAAAGACAGTCAGCATTCAACTTGAAGTGAACCTAACTGAGCCGAACTTCAGTGTGAACTGAACTGCAGACTGTAATGAGCTGTGATACAAACTCAAGTCAGTGGAGCTGTTATCTACTTAAAGATAAAGACTGGAGACAGATACTATCACTGCAACTCTAAGCACCTTGCCTCAAAATGTCATTGCTACTCTGCACTTGCACACAGACAGTATTCTACAAATTGTTTGGTCTAATTTTGGTTACCACTGAAGTACGGTTCCTTTACTAATTGGAGTGGCAATAACTGCATTAGTGGAAAGCTTACAAAGTATTACGTTGCTTTGCTCTTTTAATTGGCTCAACCAGATAACGAACAAAAACGAGGACCAATCAGATTATCCCACCCAAGTCTTCTCCTCTGTGTGCCCTTTTTTCTCTCTCTTTTTCTTGATTCTTTTTCGCTTTTCCACAGTCTCCCTCCATCTGCTTTTTCATTCCAACAGGGATCTGTTTGAGTGGACATGGATGCAATTATCAGTCAATTAACTAATGATGACACCTGATCACACACTAATTGATGGGGGGTCCACACATGCAGGCGTACACACAAACATATGTCAGCTCTAATAAGAAGTAGAAAAAAATGCATGCTTATGTGCAGAAAACTGGTCTTTCTTTTTCCCATTTCTTATGAAACGATGATGTCCCTTTTCTGCTATACCTCTGTTTCCTCCTCTCCTAACTCTTTTCCTGCTCTTCCACATCATCATTGCCAAATTCTCTTTTTAAAGCCTACCCTCTATCTTTACATTTCTACATCTTGCTCCTTCCCTACACTGCACCTCCTCATCCTCTCCCTCTTCTTGCTCCCTCTTTTCTCCCTAATCTATACAGCTGTCACTCCCTCCATTGACTCTCCAGCAGCAGACAAGTTCATTTTCAGTCGCGCACTCTCCCTCCTTCCTCTATTAATCTACCCCTCTCCCCACCACCTCTCCATTTTTCTCTATCTCTCTTGCCTTGCTGCCTCTCACTCTTTCTCCCATCACTTCCCTCTCTGTCATTTCCAAATAGCTGCCAATTATTCTTTCACTCCTGCTCTCACCCATCTCCTTAGCTGAAAAGAGAGGTTAGCCCATAACTAATCTGATCCACAAGACCGCTGCTTCCTCACTGCCTTTAACAACCACCTTTGGGCTCAAATTTAGAATAAGACATTAAACAAAAGATGACACAAACAACCAAGCCAACTCTCGCTTTATTTCAGTCATAAAGACTGCCACTCCTTCCATGCTTTTCAGATCTTGAATGACATCTCATCATGCTTAACCCTCATTATCATTGACAGCATAAATACCAGTTGTAAGCCTAATACTATTTTTATCCAATTTATGTGTCATCCACTCACTAACACTTACACATGCAGAGAGTATATTCACAAATCCCAAAGCAAACTAAAAGGTTTCTGTATCTGTTGTACATACACACAGTGTATGCCTTCATGTACACACCGTGTGTGTGTGAGTGTGTGTGCATATGTGTGTCTCTCATTTGTCTCTCTCTCGCACTGTCCATATGTGCCCATTATCTGGCCGAGTGAGCACAGCACACAAACACACACACATGCACACACACCTGCTACCCTCAACACACACACACACACACACACACCTGCTCCCCTTCAAATATAAGACACATACACATGCACACCTGCTTTTCTTAATCTATGACCCTCCCCAACAGACGATTACAGCATACACTGTGTGTACCCACACACACACACACACACACACACACACACACATAAAACGAACACAACACAAGCAGGGCATGCATGTAATTTACAAGGAAAACGCATGAAGTGGAAATCACATGCTTGTGATCGGCGCCTTGCTGAACAAACATGACAACCAAACAAACTGAAAATTTGTCATACTGCACAGAAAATTTACTATTAATGGACAAAAGGGCAGCCTATTGTCAGGGGAAATTCCTGCTCATTGAAAATAAGATGCTACTTACTAGTCTGAATACAACCAAGCAGTTAACACACTTCTGGTTGTTATAGCTGAGGTAGTTTGCCCCATTTTGCAATGTCAACAAAAAGAGGTAATAGCAAGCCATACTGACATTTTTTGGTTACAAAAAAAGTCAAACAGGTGAATGTATTTGTGTTGCTCACAACTTTCCAGCTTTTCAGTGAGTGTTGACCATAAAAAATCCTGTTGTAAATGGATTTATTCATTACACTGAAACAAACTATCTGGTGATGAAAGTGAAGATTGCATCTATGTGCATACTCCACACAGGACAATAGAAACGGTGCATTAATTGTGCACTCGTGCTCTGTATTCAATAGCACATTGTCCATCTGAACTTTTTTGGATGTAACTGCATAGTCTCAGCCCTCGTTCTGTCAATTACGATTCTAAGGCACCAATTGGTTGTTGTCTCCATATTCCCAGGAAGAAACGAATGTCTTTGAAGCACAGGAGAAAACCTTGTACGTGGCTTGATTCGTGCGTCCTTCGCAAAGACGAATCTGCCCGACTCCAGCCTTACTGAAGCATCCCCAGATCATCACCGATCCTCCACCAAATTTCACAGTGGGTGTGAGACATTGTGGCTTGTAGGCCTCTCCAGGTCTCCGTCTAACCATTAGACAACCAGGTGTTGGACAAAGCTGGAAATTAGACTCATCAGAGAAGATGACTTTACTCCAGTCCACTATGGTCCAATCCTTATGGTCTTTTGCAAACCTCAGCCTGGCTCTTCCAGCACGACAATGCTCCATGCCACACAGCTAGGTTGATCAAGGTGTGGATGAAGGACCACTAGATTAAGACCTTGTCATGGCCAGCCCAATCTCCAGACCTGAACCCCATTGAAAACCTCTGGAATGTGATCAAGAGGAAGATAGATGTTCATTTTACTCAAACATTTACCTATAAATAGCAAAATCAGAGAAACTGATCATTTTGCAGGGGTCTCTTAATTTTTTCCGGAGCTGTATGTAGAGATGCTGATTTCTGAAAAATTTGCAGTGGTCTCTTAATTTTTTCCAGAGCTGTACAATAAAAAACAGAAACAAAAATCAAATGTCTGGCACACCAGAAGGTGAGGAGCTTGTCCCTCGAAGTGGATCGTCATTTGTTGTTTGGAAATACTTTGGATTTAACTCAAGTGATGTTAACCAAGAACAAATCATATGCAAAGACTGCTGTGTATCTGCACCGCAACACAACTAATTTATTCAACCGCCTGAAAAGACACCACAAACTGCAATATATTTAACACATGAAGGCCAAGAAAAACAATGCAAAGGTTGCTAACATGAATCGTCCAACATCAACTCAGAGGTCCTTAAAAGCAAGGCTGTGCAGCACGTCAGGTTATCCCTAATAAACAGGCTTCAGGAAAATGGTCAACTATTATCAGCAATTATATTTCAATCATCATGGGCATGAATATCATGGTAATTTTGGGCTTTTAATGATTTCTTTGAACTGTTTTTTTTTTCCAGGGTGGAATGATTGTACAGCATACATCTTTAATGACTTTAAAAAAAAAAAACAAGAATTGGGTGCACAAGTTTGAATTTTCTCTAATCCAAACAGGGTCAGAAGTATGCATATGGGCTCAAATATATAATTAGACCAACACTAGTATTTGGTTAAATGTCCCCTTAACAAGTTGCATCTTGACACTTTTGGTAGCCATCAACAAGCTTCTGGCATAATTCTGGCTGGATATTTGACCACTCTTCTTGGCAAAATTAGTAGAATTCATTTAAATTGGTTGGTGTCCTAGCACAGACCTGGCTTTTAAGCATAGTCCACAAATTTTCAATAGGGTTGAGGTTCGGGCTTTGTGAAGGCCATTCTAGAAGCTTAATGGAGCCATTTCAACAACTGCTGATTCCAAGATCATCAGCTCAAACAGCTGTACATAAGTTATTTGGATGTGTCACCCCTTTGGGTCTTCTTCCAGACCTTGGCAAACTGTCAACTTTAGATGAGAGGAAATTGGTTAGGATGTTCAGTAACAACCCAGGAACCACCAAGCCTCAAGCCTGTCATGAACTGGAAACTGCTGGAATAACAGCATCACTGTCCACAGTGAAGCGAGTTTTACATTGCCATGGACTAAGAGGGTGCAGACCAAGAAAGAAGCCCCTGCAGCTAAAATTTGCAGCTGCCCACATGGACAAGCCAAATACCTTCAGGAGAAAAGTTTTATGGTCAGATGAGACTGATTTGACCACAATGTTAAGAGGTATGTTTGGTAATGGACTGGTACTTATATAGCGCTTTTCTACTCAGATTCTGTGTACTCAAAGCGCTTTAACTACATGCCACATTCACCCAGTCACTGTTTGGAGGAGTAAAGGTGAGGCTCTCAAACCTAAGAACACTGTACCAGCTGTCAAGCATGGTGGTGGTAGCATCATGTTCTGGGGCTGTTTTGCTGCTAGTGGTACTGGTACATTGCACATTGTTGATGGAATAAGGAAGAAGGAGATCTACCTCCAAATTCTCCAATTTCACCTCAAATCAACAGCTACAAGGTTGAAACTTTGACACAATTGGGTGTTCCCACAGGATAATGATACCAAAGACACATCAAAATTGGTTTTGGAATGGATAAAGCAGGCTAACATTAAGCTTCTAGAATGGACTTCCCAAAGCCCTGACCTCAACCCTATTGAAAATTTCTAGACTATCCTTAAAAGCCAGGTGTGTCCCATGAAAACAACCAATTTAAATGACTTCTACCAATTCTGCCAAGAAGAGTGGTCAAATATCCAGCCAGAATTATGCCAGAAGCTTGTTGATGGCTACCAAAAGCATCTGGTCAATGTGCAACTTGCTAAGGGACATTTAACCAAATGTTAGTGGTGGTGTATGTATATATTTGAGCCTGTATGTATA
>VUQI01058101.1:0-10290 GCA_015106735.1 Paratilapia polleni
GGCATAAAGTCATCCAACATCAATGTGAAAGACTGGTGGAGAGCATGCCAAGACGCATGAAAGCTGTGATTGCAAATCAGGGTTATTCCACCAAATATTGATTTCTGAACACTTCCTAAGTTAAAACATTAGTAATGTGTTGTTTAAAAAAGGAATATGAACTTGTTTTTTTTGCATTATTTGAGGTCTGAAAACACTGGACCTTTTTTGATATTTTGACCATTTTTCATTTTCTGCAAATAAATGCTCTAAATGAAAATATTTGAATTTGGAATTTGGGATTTATGTTGTCAGTAGTTTATAGAATAAAACAAAAATGTTCATTTTACTCAAACATATATATATATAAAGACATGAAAGAAATCCATAAAAATACTGCACAATATACCATTTTAAAATGAAGGAATTTTCCATATTGTTTTTTAACGGATGTTTTTCTGTTTTTTAACCACACGTTTACCATTTACGGAAACTTCTATAAAAAAATGGATAATGTACCGGCAGAAAATTACCAGTACATTTTCTGTTTTTTTTAGATATATACATGCTTACTGTTAGTATAACTGGCTAAGCATGTTACCTTTATGTTTTCCAGGTTTTACTTATTTAATGAAATGATGCATGAAAAGCTTAAAACTTGTAGACATGAACCGTGCTGAAGTGGTGTGGTAGTTATATACGATCCCTTGACATCACTTTGGTGGACAGATTTCATTTGGTACTATGCACTCAAATTTTGAGCGCTGCTTTTGATCGGTTCTCTTTTTTGGGTTTGCTGCACCTCTCGTCTTCCTGTCAAATCAATGCTACTCTACGAAAGACAAAAACAAAATGCACTCAAATGTAATAAGTTACAGTGTTTCAAAGTAAATAATTACTTATTACATTTGACAGGGTAACTAGTAATCTGTAAGCTTTCACATTTTAAAACTATATATATATATATGCTGGCATCATGGAGAGGTTAATGTATCCACTTCCACCCTCTAATTTTGATGGGTCCATCTCTTTTTTAATCCAGGATTTGGTGATTTGTTATAACTCTCCCTCTCTTCTTCTATCTTTCTGTCGTTCTATTTCCTCTCTGCTCTGCAGGGGGTTCAGCCCTTTCACATTTGGAGGATTTTCAAGGCCACTTTTGTCTTAATTAAACCAACAGTGAGCTTCACCCTAAGAACAGAGAGATGACTGTGATGAAGAGAGGAACACCGAAAACATTTCTGTGTGTGTGTGTGTGTGTGTGTGTGTGTGGCACAGAGAGGTCACTGGCTTTACTGTTAGCATTGCAGTTCCATGCTTGATTCTTTTATATTCATACTTCATACATACTCCAATTTTGGCATATATCAAAGTCTCTTAACCGAAGAGACATAAAGTAAGTAAAAGCACATCTCCTCATCATGGCTAATGGCAGAGTATTAAATACTACAAAGGACAGCATGACTAACAAAACCAGCTGGGTGGTCATTTTAACAGGGGTATGCTGTGAAGTAATAACCTACAACATTTTACAATCTGCATCATTTTCTTAAAAGATTCTTTCTTGTCATGAAAGCTTTTATGTCTTAACTTCCAATTCTCACATTACCAACTTAAATGAGCTTTATTGACTTGAAACACAGCAGTATTTGGTAGCAAAAGAAAACACAACAATGTATAAAGAGAACCAGTAGCAATTATACATTTTCCATTAAAAAATATTGGTCCATCAGTGAAAACTGAATGAACAGAACAAATTTAACTAACATCAGCAGTAATTAAAACCTGGTGTTTCTTGTTACCAGACAACCATTAGCAGCTGGGACACGCTCTTTCACTAAGTCTTAATATTGTGTTTCATTTACTTTCACTCTTCCATATGGCTGAAGCTGGTTTTTAGGTGTAAAATAAATTGAAATGTATGCTAGCCCCCAGTGCTCAACAAATTTATTAGACCACCTGTCATAAAAACAAGAAAGACCATCCAGCATCACAAAGTGCTTTAATGGAGACTTTTTCCTTTTCTTTCCTTTTCAGTGAGTTCTCAGCGTTTTACCATTTTGAACAGGAGTGAGGAATTTCAAACTGAATTCATGTTTTTATACCCAAATTTGGGCCGGCACACTGGACTTCTCTGAGAAGTCAGAAATTAATCAAGTATAACATTCAACTAAAAACGAAATTTTCTGTTCAGGAATGCAAGTAAATAACTGTAATTTGGCATCTTAATCAAAAAATAATAATGTGCTTTACTATTTTTTCTGCTTTTTTGTAAAATAGTAAATTAAAAAAATTCCTGGATAACAACAATAATCATATTTTAGCATTAAAAATATCATTGTTATGAAAGAGCTTGAGCATACTGGTGGATTAACCATTACAGAAACATAAAAAATGATTTTGGTAATTACCAATACTGTTCATTTAGGGCAGCTGTGGCATAAACCTTACATTGGGGGGTGGTCTAATAAATTCGTTAAGCACTGTATATCTTAGCAACGATGGTCAAACATAAAAGATATATAAGATATAAGATTATATAAGATTAGCCCGCCGATTTGAATGTTTTATTACTTCTTTACTTGGTCACAAAACAGTTTAACAACACCAGGGTTGCAGCTGAAAGAATACATTTAAAATTGTCTTACAAGCCCTGAGAATACTGCTAAGCCGCACATTAACTTAATGGAACACAAAATTGTATTTATCATCAGATCTACTCATGCTTTAATGATGAGGCTAGAAATAGACCTGTAGAACCTGGGTTGACTTACTGAGTTGATAACCACCTTTATGACTGTTTAGCTGGATTTCAGTTGTGTAGCTATGTCAAATTAATTCCACTGCAGCCAGGGAAACAAGGTGTACTTACAAGTAAACCATCCTGCCATCAATTTGACTACTCATAGAACCACAGTCACTGATTATGTGCAAAGTAGAAGAAATGTATGCCATGTTTTTGTCCAAGAATAGAATCACATCCCTAGAATGTGTATTCCTCTGCAGTCTGCAGCATTATTTAGACAGGAAGTGGATGTGTTTGTTTCACACTGGGTTGTGTGTTAATGTCAGTGGAGGTTACAGAGTGGTGGTGATAGTCACTAACAGACCATAGAAAGGAATTTTCTTCACTAAAATACAGTGCTCACTGTTCTGGATTTGTAAAACAGTGGAGACTGTAAACCCTCAACACACACATTTAGCAATACCACACACACACACGTACACACAGAGTAGGGGATACTTGGCGACTCTTACTTACACACACTCTAAATAATACCACTGTTTTCAAAACCTATTCAACACAATGCTGCCAGTCTATGCTATATTAAAAGTACTCAAAGCAAATAACCTAGTCTGTCTAGTGTGTCTGTACCAGTGTTTTCTACAGTCAGTGGTCTGTACGAGGCAAGTCAGAGAGGCCACTAATCAACCAACAAAGAGCTGTTAGAAGACATGAGGGGAGAAAAGCGTGAGAGTGACGAGAAGAGATAAATCCCAAAGAAAACGCTATATAGAAAGGGCAAAGGGAGACAGAAGATAAATGAACAGATAAGAGTGGGGAGCTGAAGAGAGCAGAGTCATGACGAGGCAGAATAAATGTCATCGGAAGTGAAACCCGACTTCTGAATATCTGTACTGCATATGTGGCTGTAGGAACCACAGCTTTGGAGCTATAAATGAATAAATGTATGTTGCCAAATTATTTTGACACGTGACCAAAATGCATTATTGCGTAGTTCTATGATGGTGAGGCACCATTCTAACGTCCTCTTGTGTATCTTATGCTCTGGCAGATCAGATGAATTGCATTTTTTTGTGGTAACAGAGGTGGCCTACATACATTTGGATTTCTGGTTTAGGTTGACTCTTTTATTTAAAGTGGACTAGAAATTGAGTTGAGGTAATTGAGGATTAGACTGGGAAATCCTTGTTCTGGTAACAGTGACAATGCATGAGAAAAATATATAGCAAGTATTGAAACTTGCAGCAATGTGGCAATTAGAGACAATGAAGTGTCAATGAAATTCAGACTTGCAGCAATGCTAAGTGTAATAACTGTTAGGGACTTTAAGTTGGTGTGTACAGAGTTAAACTAATCTAAACTTTAATTAATCTCAAGTTGAGCAACCAAAGCTACTACCAATGGGAGCAAACTATATTGTTGATTGACATGACAGGATAGGAAACAAGAGGTTAACTTAAAATGCATGCTAGCTCCCACCTGTCAGCTAAAACAATGGTAAATGAGAGAATCAATGTATCTGAGTATGAGGCTAACAATATTTTCTGGTGGAAGAAAGCCTTAGTTAGATGGTTCCTTGACACCTCAGTAAAAATAAGCATACTTGGCTTATACTACAAGATTCTAATTCATAGGGAACCGTAGTTTCAGTTGATATTGATACAATCCTGTGGTGAGCATGAAACCAAGCTAGCTGGAATGTGTTTAGTCCTTTAATCAAATGGAGTCTTTTTTTAGATAAGAAAAAATGTGAACATGTGTATATTTTATTCACCCAACTTGCACACTGGTAGTTAATATGGATTCATCCACAAACTTTAAACATATATTAGCTTTAGCCAGCTTGCAACTTAAGCAGCAGTAAAGCAGTAGATGCCTCTGAACAGTGTGTCTTTTGGTTTTGCTGATGGCGCATGTATGGAGTGACACAGTGTAAGGACTGGAGCAAATTGTCCAGTCAAGCCGAGACATTTTTATCTTATACAGGTGGACCAGTGTCCATTTTCATCCATTCTTTAGCACTGCCTACAAGATTTGGCCTCGAATGTGGATTAAACCTGCCATAACAATGTGCAATCCCTTCAGTTTAGTTATCTTTCATAGATTTCTTACGGGTACACATCAGTAATGTCGAAATTATGACCCCAGATGTGAGCATTAGTAACAGCTGTTTCAACAGTTTTAGGAATGTTGCTCTACAGGGACATAAAATACTGAATCTGTGAGCCATCTTAAGTCTGAAGGTAGGTGACAATATAGTTCTGTAAGTTGAGTTCAGCAGGACTGCAGTACTTGATATGTTTTTCCCCTGTGGTACCGCAGGACTAATTTACAGCTTACACACAGGAAATGACCTTAATCCCCTGAGCTTCCCTTAATCTGCAAACTCTTTCTGTTCTTCATGCTCCAAATGAGTGGGCAACACACATATCCTCATACACAGTCCTGTGCTGCTCAGTGGTCAATGGCAGACAAGAACTCGTTCAAGGTGATTAAGCTTTCTCTTCAAGACAACAAAGGAAATAATCCAGAGCAGTGATGTTAATATCTTAGAGGCTACACGGCTGCTGTTTAACCCCTCTGCTTTAAGTGAAGAGACCATCGTCTAACAGAACATGTATCTTCCTGTCAGTCTTTGAGCTCTCCACAAAATAAGCTGGCGTCTCCTAAAAACTCAGCTGGTGGCTCAGGTGCCACTGTGTTTTGTTGTTTTTTGGATGTGATGCATTGTTTTACAAGAGCAGAGGCTAGTTCTTCCGGTTTTTTTTAGGCTACACCAGAGCCATACCTACAGAAAATAACACTTGGCTTTCAGTGGCATCCCTGTGGTCTTAAAGCTGTCACCTGATGAGTTCATGCCTGTTAATTTTTCGAATGTGGGCCGCCTCACCTTGGTGAGGCGGCCCACATTCGAAAGGCTGAGTGGCTGAGTGGTTCATGCGCTGCCTAGGCAACACAGCACCCACCAAAGTGATATTTTTGACTTTTGGCATCACCTAACATTCATTTTGACAAAATAAAGCATAAACACACACCCAGATATTTGCAGTGAAGCAGTTTGATTTTTCACATTTGGCTCCGCCAGGTGAGATGTGACACCGCAACACACACCTTCCTGTTATGGGTGGTCATGTGATACCAGCACTCATCTCAGGTATTATGCCCATTACAGCATTTTCACACTTCAGCTAATATTTATAATGGACAAATGTGCTTTTAAATAACATTAAATTCCTCTCAGCTGGCATGAAATCAAGACAAATTTGTAAAAATACCCCCTTTTTTGTGTAATACCACTTAAGCATTTGGCCGTGCTCCCAGTATGGGCTGTCCTGGGCTGGACACTCAAAGGGTGGCATTCTTTGAGACACCCGTCTTACCTTTTTACCGTCTTCCATCTTTTTTCCCCATCTCTACAGCTTGTTATGATTTCACCAGAGAGAAGTCCCAATGGATTTTATTTCTTGACCTAAAAGTTGTAAATTTGATGGTACAATCCAAATTTGTAGTAGAACCTTTACATCTATTACACTCACCCCCTTCCTTCCTTTTGATAAATTCATCACACAGGTTTGGGTTTAAAGAAATAATGAAATAATGAATGAAAATAATTAGTCCTACATCTTGTATGTCTCTACATCTAAAAGAGAAAGGATGACTTTTGTGTCTTTCTGCATTGCCAGTGGCTAATCTAGAACTGCTTCCATGCATTTCCATTAAAAAAAAACAAAAAAAAAAGGTTCTCAAAAGGCACCAAGGCAGAATATGGCAAAAGAGGTATTGAACACTGAGATGGGTGTTTGGAGACGATGAGTGAAAGACAGAAACAGAAGACAGAATACAGAAAAACAGGCACGTGATGAGGGGGGAGAAAGAGTCTTGTCTGTTGTGTATCGCAGACTGAGACTGTATTGTGTTTTGTGTTTGTGGCAGTCATTACCGTCAAGTCCAGTCACTGCCTGCACTTCATTAGAACTCTGTTCTGTCGCTCATTCAGCAAGAAGTAAAGAGGGTCACAGTGTAATATGTCATGACATGATGAGGAATTGCATTAGTTTACACGTGTTACAAGAAGATAAGAGAAGAAGTTGCATGGGGTTAAGAGATGAAGCGATGAGTGAGGTAGAACAAAGGATGAAAAGGAGTAAAATGGAGTGAGACAGAGTGATGTGGAAGGAGATTAACAAATCAGACGTGAGAGGGAATAACATGGCAGCAACATATAAGCAATATTTCAAGTACATAGTACTTGTTTGTGCTCATTTCTTATGATTTCTTTAAAAAAAAAAAAAACTGAAGTGCATATTTATTTTCCACATTTAGGCCTGCTCTTTAGTTTCCCTTTCAACTTATTGGTACCCAAAAATGTGACGTTACACTGCAAATCAACCAACAATAATCATACAGCAACCAACATTTTGCCAGCACAGCGATAACATTTTAATCAAATACAGTTTTACACTTTGTAAAACGCATGCCCATATGAGAAGAAGTGGGAAAACAAAGATGTGTGTCATCACTGTCTGTAAGCAGAGTCATGTGATCTGGAGAGTTGGAGGCTGAGTGTGTGGCATCAATTCACTCTATGCCTTCTGGGACATTTTTCAAAGGCGTAATTGATGACTTACTCACACACACATTTATCAATCAAGTGAATAAGCAAATTTGTCTGTGTTTGCGTAATACTTAACTTTACCCACGGGCATCTTGTTTGAAGTTATATCTTCACTCCCCAACTGTCAACAGTGTACTGAACATACTGTACATTTGCATAACGAACCAAACCACATGAACCTAGGCCTTACGTCCATCATTACTAATAATGTTGTGCCACCCAGCTCATTTAGGTAATATAATAAATCTTAAAGTGTACTGAGTTTAGTTAATTTTAAGTAAGCATTCATAGTTTCATGGACTATACATCTGATTAATTTTAATTAGCTGTTACTATATACAGTCCCCGGCAACATATAAGGATGCATTTCTTTTTTTCCTTCTATCTACACCCTTGACCTTGGATTAGATGGCTCTGTTATGCTACTGGGGGCACTTTGCTGGCATGATTTGGATGTACTTGTCCACCATAGAGGGAACAGCAAATCAGTAAGTATTTGATGTATTTGATCACAATTCTAATGAAGCATTTCTATCGTAAAGTGAGTGGTCTTTCTGGATGCCAGTGTCCCCATCCATAGGGTCCAAGGGGTCACTGAATGGTTTGAAGAGGATGAAAACGATGTGATCCGTATGCTATGGCCTTTGCAGTCACCAGATGACATTTCAAATTAACATCTATGGAAGATTCTGAACCAACGTCTTAGACAAGGCTCTCCACCACCATCACCAAAGCACCAGATGATGAAATATCTCATGGAAGAACAGTGTTCCATACTGAGGTAGAGGTCCAAAGCCTTGGAGAATCAGTGCCAAGGCGGACTGAAGCTGTTTTGGTGACATGTTAGGTTAGCGTATCCTTTAATTTGTCATCTGTCCATAGCTTCAAATGAAACAAATGAAAAATATAGCAGTCTGTGTATAATGCATTAGGAGATGAGTAGATGAAAGGTTTTTTTTTTTTTTTGTATCACTGCAACCTGTCTATCTCCCTGCCTGTCTTCCTCCTTCAGACACATAATTAGCTGAATTCTCCTTCAAAGGGTGAAATCGATTTTTTAATGTTGTGGCAGACAGACAGACAGAGAGGTGAGGCACGAGAAAGACAGATGCCTTCTCACTGGATTGTCTGAACTCTAATAATGTTAAACCAGTTCTCTGTGTTGTACTGTGTGTGTGTGTGTGTGTGTGTGTGAGAGAGAGAGAGAGAGAGATTGGGGGGTGGGTTATGACATGAAGAGCATATTCCAGAGGGCTTAAGGGCATTTCACAATGTTAAAGAGGTAGGATTTCAATTATAGTATGTTTGCGTGTCTGTGTGTGTGTGTGTGTTCACATGACAAATGACTGAGCCAGCTACACCTCACTGACACTAACTACCACACACAGTAACACACTCTTTGACACTATAACTGACAGTATAAAATACCTTCTGTTTCTTTTTCTTGTAAATGAGATTGGACAAGGCTGAGACATTAGCGCGTTTATAGTAAATACATGTGATCTACTCTGCATTACACTGTCTGTGTCACTAGATTGGATTTAACAGAAAGCTTTACAGACACCTCCCCCTAAACAAAACTGATACTGGTTCATCATTAAAAATGTCAAGTATCAATAAAGGTACCAAATAAAAGTATCAATATTTTAACTATTGTTCCTGATACGCAAAGGCAGAGGTAACATCTGGAATTTAGAATGTTGCAAAACCTTCACAGAGGAGGTGATGCAACATAAAGCACACAAAGTGTCTGATTTCCATATGGGACAGCACAGTTTGTGTCCTGTTTCCTGGCAACATTCAACAGAACTTGTTTTTTCTTGTAAACACTCACAGTCATGCCTGTGTGTTTAGACTTAGCCAAACCCAAATCAACTGTCAAATGAATCACATCTGAAACAATCTTGTATCAAATGAGTGTTTAATAATTTTCATATCACCTTGCAACAGCAGCTCAGATGAAAAAGCTACATTTTCATGTTTGATTAGGAGGACTGGTTGACTTTGTAGCACAAAACAGGAGAATTTGCTGATTTCAACTTAAAGTGGACCTATTCTGTTTTTCTTTATCTTTTACCATATGCACTTTATTAGGTACACCTGCTCAACTGCTCATTAACACAAATCTCTAATCAGTGAATCTTATGGCAGCAATTTAATGCATTTAGTCATGTAGACATGGTCAAAACAACCTGCCATAAACCCAGCATCAGAATGGGGAAGAAAGGTGTTTTAAGTGACTTTGAATGTGGCATGGTTGTTGGTGCCAGACGGGCTGGTCTGAGTATTTCAGAAACTGCTGATCTGCTGGGATTTTCCCACAGAGCCATGTCTAGGGTTTACAGAGAATGGTCCGAAAAAGAGAAAATATCCAGTGAGTGTCAGTTCTCCGGTCAGAGGAGAATGGCCAGACTGCTTCGAGCTGATAGGAAGGCAGCTGTAACTCATTATAACCAAGGTATAAAGAAGAGCATCTCTGAACACACAACATATCGAACTTTGAAGCTGATGGGCTACAGGAGAAGAAGACCACACTGGGTGCCACTCCTGTCAGCTAAGAACAAGAAACTGAGGCTACAATTCACACAGGCTCACCAAAATTGAACAGCAGAAGACTGGAAAAATATTGCCTGGTCTGATGAGTCTCAATTTCTACTGCAACATTCATATAGGGTCAGAATTTGGCATAAGCAACATGAGAGCATTGATCCATCCTGCCTTGTGGTGGTGTGATGGCATAGTGATTATTTTCTTGGCACACTTTGGGCCCCTTACTACCAGTAGCCTTTATGGCCAGTGTACCCATTTTCTCAGCAGCCAACAAAGTGTCCTGTGAGTGTATTTATTTATGATCTGAATGTATGACCAGAATATATATATATATATATATATACATATATATATATATATATATATACTGTATACTGTTACACTGGTGGATACTCATATT
>VUQI01058103.1:0-19647 GCA_015106735.1 Paratilapia polleni
GGAGTTCAGAGGTACAACAATGAGTGTCTACAGCCATCTGTAAAACACAGTGGAGGCTCTGTCATGGTTTGGGGCTGCATTTCAGCCAGTGGTGTTGGAGATCTTTGTCAAAAATGATGGAATTACGAATGCAGAAAAGTACTGTCAGATTTTGATCCACCATGCAATACCATCTGGAAAACATCTGACTGACAACAGCTTCATTTTTCAGCATTACAATGATACCAAACACACTGCCAATGCAGTAAAAGCATACCTGGATAGAAAAACACGCAATAGAACATGGGTTGGCCTCCCTAGAGCCCAGACATCAACATTATTGAAGCAGTGTGGGATCATCTTGACAGAGAACGGAACTAAAGGCAGCCAACATCCAAAGAAGAGCTTTGAATGTCCTTCAAGAAGCCTGGAGAACTATTCCTGAAGACTACTTAAAGAAATTACAAGAAAGATTGAATAACAGAGTTCAGGCTGTGTTGAAGAATAAAGGTGGTCATACCAAATATTGACTTTCAAGCTTGTTAGAGTTGTACAAACTCTGTTTTTGCTTTATATACTGTATTTCCATTTATGTTTGCATATGTTTCAATAAATCACTACACCTATTTCCCATTTTCCTAGCAACATATAAAAAAAATAAGGGGTGGCTAAAGACTTGTGCACAGTACTGTATTACGAAAAGGCTTTAAACCATATTTAATTTTAAAACGGTTTAAAGCCTATAAAAGGCAATGACCTTTGGATAACTTATGTTTTTATATACAGTATATGTAAAGATTTATAACAACATGCATATTCATACAGCTTATTTAAATATAATTTTACCTATTTCTCCCATTCCATACTAAACTTGAAGACCTGGGGGAAAAAATATAACTGAACTGAAATGTCTGGATGGATGCAAAAAGCAATTTTAAAAAAGTAAGGGTACCTCATCAAACCATCTTGTCGGCCAGATCCAGCACTTGAGCTAGTAGATTGAGACCCACGATAAAGATCAGACACTGCCTGGTTAATTTTTAACCTAAATTACCTTGCCCTAATGTATGGCCAGAAACTGTAGAGTATAAAATGCTTTGAGATTAAACTAACACATAAATCCACACAATCAATGTTGCAATTATGGGTCCAGTTGATTACATAGTTGATAGGTAATCAACTATCTTAAGCAGTGTTTAAGATAGTTGATTACCTAGCAGAGTATAGAACCTTTCTCTACAAGCAGATGCAATTCATTAATGCAAGTATGCATGCACACGTGTTTACTTAAAAGCTCATGCATCTACATTACACAGACATGCATTTAAGCCTCTTATTTGTAACATAAATTTACAGGACACATAATTCACTTTTGGTATTATTAGGTTCTGACATACACTTAGTCTGTGCTACAGAAAGAGAGTTGAGAATATAAACAGTCTACACAGAATGTTGTATTGAGATCAAAATAGCCAACATCTGTTCTCATCTCATTAAATTTTATGTCATTTATAGCATGGTGTGGTATTGATAGGATATTACGGAATGGTACATTTTTTAAGTATTTATGTTGAGAGCTTGTTGGAGCTGGGAGGCTGCACAGTCTGACACAGAAAATAGCCAAGATGTACCCTAATTAAATGGCTGTGAGCAGAGAAAAACAAAGTGAGACAACTGCTCATTGTCTTCCTGCGACCGAGCAGCTTGTTCAAGCAAAGCAAAAAGTTGGTGCTGCAATAAAAGTCAAGATTTGTATGTGTGAGACATTGAATAATTTGGGCACATAATTAAAGCACAGCCGAACTGCTGATCTGTCAGTTATTAGTGTAGTGTGTGAAACAGTAGGGGGTTGAGACAAAAAGGCACTGTGGAAAGATAGAAGAGGACAAGTGAGCGGTTTTGACAGGAAAGATATTTATCTGGCCACATGTGATTTTACTTTCATGTGTTTTGTGGCAGAAAAAGAGATTTGTCTCACTCCATCCTCCCAGATGGATGGATAGATGGGAGCCTGAGAGCTATGAAAACTGAAGTCTCAAAATAAGCTGGCTTAATTTAAAAAGGTATGTTTTTTTCTCAGTTTGATCCTTTTTCACATTAAGCAGGGATTTTTTTCTCACCTCAAAACTAAGCATTTCAATTTCCATTTCCATAATAGTGACCACGGTGGATAGATCTTAAAATGTGGCTTCACGTTTGTGTGAGCACAGAAGAATGTTGATCATAGCTGATGGCTCAGCTGATACCCTTCTGCACATCCTATTGGCAAGTCTCCTACGGGGGCAGGCTGTTTAAGCTGCTTCAGCTTCTGCTTTAGACAGCTTCTGCTGCCTCTGCAAGACGCTCTGGAAACCACCTCCACCCCAGCTCCTCCTTTTCATGCTGTTTTCGATTTAATTATCATCATACGTACTACCATTTATGACTGCTATGTTCTGTCCTGGGGGTCTTGCTGCTGCTCTTCTTGCCTTAAGCTTTCACATATACCCGTGGAAGGGCAGGGAGGTCCCAGAACAGAGTCATAGCACCAAATATAAATTACCGCAGATGGAATAACAAACTCCTTTTGACTAAAGTAATCAAAAAGAGAAGGGGGGAAATGAACAAGCTCAGCAAAGTAAACAAGCTTTTCCACTCCTTACCAGCTGTTACCTGGGGTGTGCTACTTGCCAGCTAAAAGGAAAAAGCAGAAGACGTAATTTTCTGTGTGAATGGAGATCTTTTCATCAACATCCTGGAAACACAAGGATTTCTGGACTATGATTGACCTGTGACATCACATCCTTTTTTTTTTTTTGGTCCTGTATCATTAGGCTGTCAGCCATCACAGTCACACATAATGAGTTCTGTGTCAATGGTATCATCGCAACAACCTCTCTCCAAGCAGAATCTGTTTTGCATCAGTGCATCTGATCTCCTCTGTCCCACAATACCTCCCTGTTTAGCCATGGTGAACAGCTGCTGAGTCCCTTCATCTTCAGCCTCACTGACAGGAAATGAGTCACTAGGAGACATTTAACCCTTCAACCTCACTGACTCGCAGAGGGTCACAAAGTAGCACAGTCCATTAAAGTGTTTACACTGTTTCTTAATAGTGTGAGGATGAGGTCAGATCTGTGGCACACTTCTTGGACTTTTAAAAGGTTAGAGAGAAAATTGTGAATTTACACTGTAGCATCAAAGTTTTTTTTAGATACCATCATGCAAGTCCATTAATTAATGCCAGTTAAGGATGTTTAAGGGAGTGTCTTCTTGGGTCCTCTTACTGCTGTTGATTAAATAAAGAGACTTTAAGTATTGCTTGTCAGAGAAGCACTGCAGAAAATGTTTTATGCACACAATTCAAGAGTCATAAGACCAGAAAAAGGAATGAAGCTACTGATGTTTAAACCTACTGATGTGCAATCTTCTTTAGGCAGCTTTAAAAGTTTCATTCTGAACACTGGAATATGAAGATGTTGCAATTTTACACACATTTTACCTCTTGGAGGACTTGGAATGATATCAAAGTGTCTTTATAAAACTCTACATTGCCTCACTTTTTGCAGGGAACAGGGAGACAGTTGGTATGGGGACATGGACCGATAAATTCTGTTGTGCATGGCAGTGAAGAGCAAGTTATGATATATGTTACAACTTGGAGACTATCCCAAGACTAATGGAAAGAAAGTGTCACAACCAAAGAAATACATACATACACACACACACACACACACACACAAAGCCAAACACAGAAAAGTGATAAACAAAGCAGAATAATGGCTATGAAATATTATAATTCACATGATGGTAATGAGCTAACCTTTTTTCTTTAAGTTTAACATTCAGATTCTATTATTCAAATATTACTTCTATTATTTAAATTGGTATGTTAGTAAGCAGCAAAAATCTGCAATATACATCTGACTTGTGCGATCGCTCAGGTAACTGTGCTCAATTACACTTCACTGTAACTGTCCACTTCACACCTGAGTTATAGTGCTACAGTATGTGTTTAAGCACCAGAGCGCACCACTGATGGTTATGGCTCATTTGTGACGCTATGTTACTAAAGTGGCAAGTTTACATACTTACATACATTTGACTGACTTTGCTTCACAAAAAAAAGTCTTGTTAGGAAATGAAGTGGCTCTGTCTACTGAAATACTGGAGGGCTTTTAATTTGAAATGGATATAGGAAATGTTGAGCTTGTACAAATGTCAACAGGGCAGAAGTGGATCAAAATACTAAAATGCGACCAGTTCTACTTACTTAACTGGAGTAAGAAAAGCCCAGTTATCTTCAGCAGTTGAGAGAAGTAGAAGATAGTCACAATGTGTGTTCATGAAAATAAATGAGAAAACAGTAAGTTTTATCGTTTTATGGCTTAGTCACAATAAGACTAAAAATAGGACGGCAACCTCCTTGTGACTAGGAAAAAAAATTGGTGGTTGACTGCATTAAAGTTTTTTGCATTCGGCAACTGACTGCAAGTCGTTGCGATGACCAACTGGCTGCTCAGAGGTCGAGCATGCAACACCCTCAGCCTCTGGCACGTTCAATCACATGGCGATTCCACAGCTTGCCTGGTGGGAGGCAACCTGTCTCCAAACAATTGCAGTGACCATTGGTGATGGTTTGTGCTGTCTAATTTATAAAAGCAGACAGATTGCCAACACATTGCGATCAATGTGAGTCAGTCTGCACCGCTGAGCATAAGTAGACTGCAACGTGTCTGTTTGCAGTGGGGACTTGACTCAGCTGGTTGCCAACTAGTTGTATTCTGGTTAGATTCCTATATAAAATCAAGGTTGCAGTATGCATTTTGCTTTTCTGCAACAACTACATCACTACTTGTAGAGGAATTTCTATTTGTGTTTCAAATCTATGAAGTTCTGGCTGGACTCTGAACGTTTTAACAATAAACACTTCACCTATGGTTCAAACTACCCCTCCACTTCATGTTGTGTGGAAAATAATAGACTAGTGCTTTTCTTTCTTTTAATGTGAATAGGACTGTATCATGTATTGTTCAAGCAAACGGTTGGCTTATAAACAGTACACTACAAAAGAGCAACAGGTTATTAAAAAGCAAGGATGTGTTATAGCAGTTATTTGAACTTTTTAGCACTTAAAGTAAAGCAAAATAGCTCATAAACCCCGGGAATACACCGGGTGTGGGTCTGTGACGTAATATTTTGTTCTGTCCTGTGCATGGCTTTAAATGACAGAGTTTTAGAAGCAGAGCGTATTATATCAGCGGGGTCTTTATTTTAAAACTGACCCCATTCTCTATGCCGCTCCTGTGCCTGACTTGGCAACCTTTTAACACTTCCAGTGGCATTTAAGAAGATGCCCATGACCCAATAAATCTCCACAGACATGGATATCAAATTTTGATAAATATGCCAATTATGGGAAGTGGAAATGCATACTATAAAGGCTAAATCCTGTTAGGCTCATTTTGCAACCATAGTGACAGATAGTTGACCATCAATATCCAAAACCTGACTATTGAAAAGAGGAATCTACGGAAGTTAAAACCAGGATCTGGGAGGTAAGATTTCCAAATGCAGAGGTTCTGACAGGAAATTCAACAAAAAGACGCCATAAAGATTTATAATTAAGAAACAGCTTTGACCAGACCGAGATCATAATCTTTACAGTTCTATTAAAAAAATAATAAAATAAAAAAAACTTTGTCACTTAAAAGTCATATGAGACTATAAATGTGTATCACACAGATGTAAATGTCTCACATCAAACAGTCTTCTGCTTCTAATGCTGCTCTCCAATGAGGACATTTCTTTCAACTGAATTTCATCAGAACATCCATGAGCTTTGCAGCAGGCACAAAGATGCTATCATTATTCAAAGCAGTTGTAACAGCTTTACCGTTTTATAGCAGAAGCTTATACTGAGAGATAGTTTGCTTAAAGTATTACACTGGGATGATGTAGGATCCAAGGAATGAAAGCTTGTTTAAGTGTATTTGACTGAGAAGCTCCTGAAACCATTCCAAAGGCATATCCTGGGTGTAAACACAATTTACTGACGAAATGAAAGATTTAGTCTCATTTGTGCAAACAGATAAGATCAAAGAGGGAGAATATAGCGGGATAGGAAAAGAGGGAAATTGGGAATGACATGCAGCCTGAATGACACATTTAATTGAACAGAAAATTGAGGCTGGATTGCCAAGCAGTAAAAGAGCGAGAATTAATCCAGGCCTGCGAATCAGCCGTCTATTTTAATGCATTTTTTCCAGCTCACCTTTCCTCTCAGTGCTTTAAACTGAGCATTACCTCTCTCATCGTTTTGCATGTTTCCATGAATTTGTGTTTAGGGGTTGTTTGAAATCCTCCAAGTGGGGCTCAGTTTTTAAGAGGCCATGCTAAAACTAGAGATACACCGACTGCAATTTTCTTGGCCAATTCCGATTTCTGCTTTTTCTCTGTCACCTGCTGATTCTAACAACTATAATTGACAGCATATACAAACAAAAATCAACTTTTCTTCAATGCAAAATATTATTTTCATAATAAAAGAAATTAATAAACTTTACAATTTCTCTCCAAAAAGCAGTAAGTTAGGATCTTCTCTCACTTAACTGAAAATAAAGTGCTCTGCTACTGGAAAGAGGTAAAAGATACTTTCGGTTTCTCCCTTATTCACAAGGGGTCACGACAGTGGGTAGTTCTGCATATTTGATTTGGCAGATTTTTACACTGATGCCTTTCCTGATGCAACCCCAAAGGGATATGTGTCTCTTCCAATAATTAAATGAAAATAAGCTGCTGTTCACCCACCTTTATCTGACATATTTTACCTTACCAAACAAAAGCAGGTGCAACAGATTTATATAACAAAACTAATTCAGTTACTTGCATCATTTTCCAGCATGTTTACAACTTCTCCAGATAACAGAACATCAACCCTTTTCTCTTTTTTACTTGTCTCCATAATTTTCCACATAACTGCTTAGATCCTTTGCTCATACCGAGGCTGCTGGGTTGTGGCTGGCTCTGAGCTCTGAAAAGCTTTAACTTTAGCCACTTTGCCTTTGTTAGCCTTTTTAAAATACCCATGCTCAGCTGTATGAAGGTGATTTAAGTGTCAGATTAGGTTTGTTGTTATGAACATTTTCATGGCGGTCCCCCCGCCGTTTACTTTGGTGAACTTTGTGTCTTCACTCACAGTGAAGAGCTTCCACGCTAATGACATGAAACGGACTGGCTCGTAATCGGATATATGGGAGGCTGACCAGCTGATCACCTGCCTGAATCTGGCCCCTGGCCATCTCTAGCTAAAACATTAGCAAATAAGAATGATTTGCTTTGTTAATAGCGTAAAGACTTAAATTCCATGGAAAGACAGGTCTTTCAGCAGAGGAGGACTGCCAACTTTGTGTATCATAAGCTGCACTTAAAACAAGCAACAGCCCCACTCAAACTGAATCAGTGAGTCGGTCATGACTCGAGGAGTTGTAAGTGTTGTTTTGATTACCTCTACCAGCATGCTTACCTCTTGATGATTCCTCAAAATTAATGTTTCTGAAACATCAGAACTCAGGCAGTTCTTAATATTGTTACCACACAGATAGAATCTATTACCACAACACAACTAATAGACTAGAGTGAAATATAATTTCTTTTTTTACAACCTCATGTGAATTTGAGTTCATAATTTGATTTGTAAATACAGAAAACACATTGACATTTCAACAGATACTTTGTGATTTTATCAATATTTTTCATCTTTTCTATTTTTGTGGATTGCAAATTCATCTTATAGAACTATGTATCCATCCATCTACCTTTTTAACCGCTCATACAATTCAGAAGCCTATCCCATTTGTCATATGGAGAGAGGGGTACACCCTGGACAGGCCATCCGTCCATCACAGGCCCTTACAGAAGTATATATGAGTTCAGGTGAAAAGCCGCTAAACGTCACTTTCATCAAAATGAAAAGATATCAAGTGAAAGCTCTCAGTATGTAGTATATGATAACAAAATGTTTTTGCTTCAAAACTTGCTAAATCCCACACTGAGTCTCTTCCAAAACATGGTTTGTTGGCAGAAACCTCTAAATACCACTTCCCTCTGTCCACAGCATCACCAATTAGAAGACCCAAATCAGATCATGTGATTTCAAACAGATCAAATCCCATTTATCAGCTTGTTCAGACTTTTATCATGTTTGCCAACTTCATGCACAAATATATATCTTAACTTACTTGATAAGACAACAGTACACTCTTTTTATAGTTATTTATTTCTTAATTATTTTTGGACATATGTTGATTTTATATTTATCTTTGTTTATTTTGAGCCCAGGGGATGTGTATAGTTATTGTGTATTCTGTTTATTGTTTATCCTGTTATCATTTAGCAATAAAGTCTGCTGTCATTTTGTGTGATTGCATGTGGTTGTACTTTGTGGTTATTGTTGATCAGTTTCTTCAGTGTTTCATCATTTACAATGTTTCCAGTTGCATCTTTATTTATTGTGGAACTGTTTCCCATGTCTTGTGCAAAGAGTTGGCTTCTGGGACATAGTGGGGTTTGCTGCAAAAGACAATCAAATTTGTTAAAAAAACAGTGAATCAACTTAAATTGCATTTCTGAAGAAAATTCATTCAGTAACTAATAACCTTTTCACTGCACCTAAAGCAAACTTACTGAATCACAACATAGAGCCTGATTTTAAAAAAAAAATGTTTATTTAGAACTAAACATGTCAGGTGGACCTAGAGGTTTTTGCATCTGAACTCTCCATATGTTCACCAATACTTCCCATAGCAAACTGTAGTTAAAATCTTTCCACCTGTCATTATTTTTGTAGTCTATGAAAATTGGGGCAGATTTGAATAAAGTACCACCATTGGTTAGACAGCTAGATGGTTTTGGCTGCAGTAAAAAACTTTAAAAGTATAGTTATCGATTTTATTTCTCATGTAACATGATAATTTGATTATTAGCTTTATTTGTGTTCTAACATAGTTACATTAAATTGCATTTTGATGCTGTATGTGTGGTTCATGGCTCATTTATAGTTCCTTCACATTTTCCTCTTCACTTTCCATTGCTAGATGCATATTTTTAGTTGTCTTTTTTACAAAAGGATGATTTTAGCTGTAATGAAAAGCATTCAATGTCTTGCTGCAGAAGGAAAAGGACTGGGATGTGTGGGAGCATTAAATTAAGCTGAGTCCAGCTTAGACCACTTGCCTCTTTTAAAAAGCTGAGCATTATTCAGTGAAAAATCATAAAAACCAAAAACAATGAGGCTTATATACTGAATGGACCGACATCCACGCTATGACTTTCTTTGTATACCTCAAATTATCTGGCCCACTTGATATATTTAGCACTATTTGTCCATATAGTATATATAATATTTCCAAGGAAGCCACAATGAATCTGGCACATAGCACCACATCTGCTAAAAAGATATGTGACAAAACCTCTACAGGAAGTAGGCGTCAAAAAGATTACGGTATGTATAAGCTCTTAAATCCATTTATAAGTGGATGCTACAGAACAAATAATAAATGGATTAGTAAGTACAAACAGTTGTGCCTTCTGACAAAATGGTCCGTGTGGATCACTGTTCCTTTTTATTTATTATAAAGATGGGACTGTCCTCTTCTCAAACCAGGTACCTCTTTACTAAAGAATATCTTTCCTGTGAGGAAAAATGAGTAAAGGACAATACCCATGTCAGAGGTTTACAGCTCTTATCGTAGCTGTCTGGGGTGCTGCTGCAAAATATTTCAAACTTAAGCTTGATGTTTTTTTGGACTCTTTATCTTTAACCCTCCACTTACAAAAAGTGCTATTTTCCTCTCAGAAACACAAATTCCAAATCCAAAATGAAAATTAACTGCTGTATTTCTTGACATGAGCACAAGAAGGCATAGAAAATTTGAAGAATATTGTTCCAAGAACACTTTATTTTCAATTAGAATGAGTTATAATTTCACTGGATTACAAAGATTGTATGCAGTGAACAGACAAGACAGAAAATGGAGGAAAGGATGGCATACAATGTAAGATTCCACAGCACTATTTTGCAAGCAGATGGCACACCCGCTACCCTGCTGAAACACTCAATCACTTCACTTCAGGAAGTATTTTTGCTCTGGTGAATACACAATGTGCATATAATGGGACACAAGTCTGACTAGTTGAAAGAATGTGGTACATTCTGATGGATGAGCTTATTCTGACACCAAGTTTCCATTCAGTTGGAGGTGTGCATATCATTTTCCTAGACACTTGGGAGGAAAATCTGTCCTAATTTGCATGTTTGTATGTGTGAGAGCATGACAACAAGGATTAAAATGTGACTGTAAATGAATCATTTAATCCCTGGCTTAGGGACAACTCGTTAGATGAGACTGAACTCCTGTCTGTTCCTGGAGGAAGCAACAAGGAGGGCGCAGAGACAAGAGATGTCAAGAGAACGAGGTAGGGATACAACAGGAGAGAATACAGAGAGAGACAGAAAGAGAAAGGGTAGACACAGAAGGAAAGAATGTGAGACCAAAGAGTGAGGAAGAGAAAAAGAGTCACAGAAAAGTAATACAGAAAGTCAAAAACTGAATAAATGAGGAGAAGACTTGAACAAAGTTGGACAAGAATGTAAAAGACTGAAGGATGAAAATATTACTCCGTTTCCATGCAGAAAAGAAAAAGTGAGTGGAGGGGCATAGGTATACTGTAATACATTTACATGAACTGCAATAAGTTATGTTAGTTAGTCACTGATCAAACATGTGTAAGCACAATTTTATGTTTAAACTATTAGCAGAAATAGATAAAACCACACCGTGTGGCACTGTCACCTGGTTCGAACCTGCCGACTGGCTTGGGCCTTTCTCTGTGCATTTTGCATGTTCTCCTTGTGTCTCCGTGGATTCTCTCCCACAGTCCACAGATTGCATGTTAGCTTAACTGGTGATTCTAAATTAGCTGTAGGTGTGATGTGAGCCTGAATGGCTGTCTGTCTCTCTGTGTTAGCCCTGCAATAGACTGGCGACCTGTCCAGGGTGTAGTCTGTCTGTCACCCTATGACAGCTGGGATATACTCCAGCCTCCCTGCAACCATGAATTGGGTAAGTGGCTGAGAAAATGCATGCATGGATGGATAAAACACAAAAATCCGTGTTTACTACACATACAGTTTAGTTGGGGTGCCTAGGTATATTGCTAACCAGCTATTCTTCCCGTCTTGTGTCTTATCTTCTGGCTGGGTTGCTGACCAGGTACCTCTTGTGACAGTCTTTGATATCACTCAGCTGCTTACACAAAAAGAAACCTGTAAGGTGTCAGATGGACTCCAACTTGGACTGCAGCTATTGACAAATGGCCTTTCTTCGGCTCTGGGGATCCGCTGTGAGCTGGAGGGCCACTCTAAGCAGAACCTGCAGCACATGGAAAATTAGTTCATGTGCCAATATACCAACTTCACAGAGGCTGCAGTGCTGAACAAAAACTACCTTCGCCAACTGCAGTGCAAGTCTGTGAAGTTGGAGTCAGTCTGCAGGGTGAGAGACTGATTACATTGCTCCATCCTTTATTTGTTGTAGCTGGAGTCCATCCACTTACTGGAGAGAGGGCTAATTGCTGCTTTGTTATTTATTGTCACAAAGTATATATGGTACTGTTTAATTATTCATAAAAGAAAGTGTGGGGTCTGCCTCCTTGTGCCCATACATATGCTTGCATGTACACATGTCCACCCCTCCTACTGCAATGGAGAGAAACTAATTCTGTGGGAAATGCTTTAGTTTAACAGGTGAAATTATAAAGTAAACAGTTACATGCTGTTTGGAATGATGCCAACAATGGCTTACATTTTTTTGAAGAATGTTTTTTTCAGAGAGTGTGTAAACGTCTTTGCTAAGTCAATCGCTGGCTTGTCAGAAAATGTTGTTTGCCATGAGAAAAATGTGCTTAATTTGTGCAACTCACACCTTATTTCTGAGAGGCCAGAAAGGTGCACCATTGGCATCCCTGTGCAAATACAAGTCCCATATGCTCTGCATTTTTTTCCCATAATGAGCAACTTTCAATAAGAATTTGCAGGCTATTAATGGCAGACCTAAAATATTACAGCACAAGGCTATGCAGTGCACAAATTAACCTGCACTTTACGGCAGAAGACTGAGGATATGTACTGCCTAATGCTGAAGCCAGTGACAAATCCAGCAGAGTCAAAGAGGATAATCTACAACCGAGTTCTCATAAAGTATTCTATAATATTGCCCCCCCCCTCGCACTTCCAAAAATGAATCTATTACAGTTTCACTGTCAGAAGTCCAGTAATCTGGCTTTTTCATTGATCATGTATCAAGAACAGAGGGGTGGATACCTTTTGTGACTGAATGGGGTAGTGGTAGATAGTAGAACAGGGATGCCAAGAAGAAAGAGGACTTAAAATGTCAGCAAGAGTTTTAAGATAAATAAACTAATGGAGCCAATTAGAATAGCCCCCTACAACTAATGCCTAATTTAATAAGCATAAGTTTCAGTATCTCCATTGAGGGTAAAAAGCCCCCAAACCTTCTTTGAAGTTCTTCTCTCTGTGGGCGGTAATGTGGCATGGCAATGAGTGAAAGCCCAACAGACACATGGTCTGAATAAAGCTTGGCCAGTGTCCCTTGGTAGTGAGGATAAAAGAGAAGGCTGCAAGGTTACACACAAATCCATAACAAACAGACCTGACAGAGTTTGTCTTTAACTTGTTAGTTTCTGTGTGTAACCCTATAGACCAATTAGCCACAACATTGGAAAACCACTAGAAGGTTAAATGTACAACATGAATCGTGTTACAAAGAAATGCTCTGCTGGAAAATCTTGTGTCCCGGCATTCCTGTGTATGTAACTTTGACATGTAATACCCACCTTAATATTGCTGCAGACTTAAGCAAGCGGAAGCCAACATGGACGTGCCGAAACTGCAATTCCTGGAGGGGTCCACTGAGGCCGGCTCCAAAAGTGAGCCCCAATTCAAACTCATTAAAATGCATGTTTACAGCCTGGTACAAGAAAAGGTTTTGGATAGTTTTGCCCCTTTAGAACAACAGTTTGGTCATTGGATTATTTTTTTCTATACAACTCATCTGTTTTGATTTTGTTAAGGCTTAAAGATACGGGTGTGGAGCATTTGAAATGGAATGTCACTAATAAAATGTCCTGCTTTGTGGTACAGCTCCTTCGAAAGAGTTTGTGCTCCAGTTTTGATGGCTAAAATTCTAGTACTTTATTTGTATGTCACTTGGCACTAATTAGCAATTATCTGTCTCTGTGCATTGCACCCGTACAGTTTAAGGATGTTGGCAGAAAAACACTTTCTCAGTAGCTCAGCAACACTACAGAGATGGCGACATGTCGGTTTAAAACTCTGAATGCAACCTTTGTTTTTGTTCTTTTTGCTTGCATCAGCTTTGGGAAATCTCAAACTATAACAGAAAGGTCATCCAATGATACATAATTGTCATTCAAATAATCAGCAATCAGTGCCACATGTACATCGTTGTTAATCTCTGTGACCTTTAGGGGTATGGAAAATTGTCAATCAAATTCACTTTACATAAAATAGGAACAGTATAATAAAGTGGCATTGCATCTATCAATATGTTTACTCCAGGAGAAGGTAGAGTGGAAATTCATCTTTGAAAATGCCTCTTAAAGCTCAAAGCTAAAGCAGGGAATGTGTGAGGATGTATATGTGGACTGCCCTTGTACACACACTTCATAAAGCCATGAAAGAGCTGCTACATGTTACTATAGTGATCCTCATAACGAAGCCTCTCTAGCTTTAGCTGCGGAATGCTGGCAACTGGCATGTCTACATTAACTGTGCTCATTCAAAAATACACACAGACCATGCACGCACTTGCATGTGTGTCCATATCACTATGTGTTTGAGTCTATTTTTAAACTTGAATCCAAAAGAGCAGAGCCCTATTCTTAACATGAACCCAAATGCAAAATTAAGCCTACACCAGACTGCAATTCACACAGTCAAATAAACTTACAATTTACAGGATCACGAGTGCCTCTTAAAAATCTGCAGATTGTTACTGGCTCATTATATTCACTTGATAGGAATTTGAGTATCAACAGCGGACTAGAGAAACTAGGTCTAATTGCCAGTGATATTTGGCTGGAGAAACAGCTTATCGCTGCCACCCACTCAATCTCTCTTGGTCTTCGTCCCGCTCCTGTAATTCTCTTCATTTCATTTGGACATTCAGAGGAGTGGGATCATGAACACGGAGCGGTCTTGAAGTTGACTTCAAAGATGATAAACATTCATCCTCATCCACTCCTTTCACCTTTTCTTGATTTCAACCATCTATTTCACTTGTTCAGAAATGACAACAGCAATGTAGAGACAAATAATGAGATCACTAGTGTGGCAAAGACCAACACACACACACACACACACACACAGGCATCAATCTATACACAACTTCTATAGCAACACACAAAGAAGAAGAAAGTGACATTCACATACAGACATAACCGCATTTATTATAATACTGCCAATTTCTGCAAGCAATTTCAGAGTAGCTTTGTTGTTGCTTTTGGGTTTTCTTGATCGTGCTATTAAAGCAGTCTATTGGCAGTTCAGTTGGCATGGCTATAGATTATTTTAGGTTTCAGCATGTGAGCCAGCACAACACCAGAAACCACTGTAATTACAAGATCTAGTCGGGCCTTTGAATAGCAATGGCAACCAAAACCTTGATCTGGTCAAAGACCAGAAGGAAGGCGGGGCCCCTGAAGTTAAAATAGAACTGTCCACATGGAGTTGATTTGAGGTTTTCTATATGGGGAGCCCTGGAGAGTGCCTGCACAAGTAATGAAGTCAGTTCAAACCAATCGCGTGCAGCTCTGTTGTGGAAAACATCACTCACTTGCCCACAATATTAAATCCATCACTACTGTAAAACAAAACAAGAATAGATGGGAGAGAACTACTGTGTTGAGACTAGATATCCACCCTTTTCTTCTGAAATAAAAAGCAAATAAACTGATAAGATTCAGCATAGAGTGCTTGTGCCACCAACCAGTTCAATCATTTTACTATTACACAAAGTCAGGAAGCAGAAAAAGAGTGCGCTAATTTTTGTGCACATAACTCTGAAATGCACATGGAACACACAAAAACAATTCCCTGAGCACTAGAGGCTGGTTTTCCCCGGATATTTTAGACTCGTCAGTATGGTTAGGTAGTCATAATTTAACTCAGAGAGTTACACAAAAATAAAGACTGGCTTTATAGACTGCTTTCCATTTTCTGCTGGAGTAAATAAAGCTAAGTGCTTTGATGTGGTTGCATGGCCAGCTGTGTCTTAATTTTACCAGAATAGGTTGCAAATTATTCCACTGATATCTGATTTGTTACACTGTCAGAGTCAGTCTCAGTGAAACCAGCCAAAGGTCAGGAAGATTCAGGACTTCAATAGCAGACAGGGATTTATCACTTTGATAAGAAAAGGCAGGACCTTGATATTACTGACAAATTCATTCGCTGGCTGAAAACATCATGCAGCAGTGTTGCAGTTGCCACACTTAACTCCCACACCAGCATGCTACAGTGCAGCCAATAAAGTGCCAGGGCCCTTAAGATCCTTGCTGAATTGGGCTCTAAGGATATTATAAACTCTGACAGTTTCCTCAGAAACTTGCAAGTCCCAGGAGAACTTTTACACTTAGCAAAGCTGCAATGACAGATTGGAAAGGAGCAGATTGAAGGACTGGTTCATTTCTACAGTATCTCCCTCTTCCTGAGAAGCTGAGAATGCGTTACATATTACATGATGAATTCTCTCTCTCTTGCTCTCTGTTAATCATTACATAATACTGGGTAGAAATCTACCTCTTGACATCAGAGGAAAAAAGTGCCCTTGTCCTAGATATAAGCCACATGATGCAGTGCTACAGACAGAAGGGTCACACGTCATGATAGAAGTGGAGCAGCAGTGCTAAAAGTGTCCAAAAGTCGGGCATGACACTCCAAAGAAGAAAAATACAAATGAAGCAGCACTTTTTTTTTTTGTTGCAACAACTAGAGGTATGATTGCACTAATACATTTTAGTTTTTCCTACTTTTCATTCAATATGTGCTGTCTTTTTTTCCCCCTTTTTTAAAAATAATACATAGCTGATTACTTATGTCGGTGCACAATTCTTCTATTATTCTTTCCCTTGACTGTTTCTGCATCCAGCTTTCTCTTTGAGCTCCCTCTCTCCCTGGGCCTCTACGTGTAATCAGAAGAACCATGATGTGCTGGTAGAAAGAAAGCATCCCATATCTGGGTTGGAAGAAGAAAATTGAAGGAAGGAGACTGAATGACTGAGGGGACAGAATATAATACTGGTGAACTGCGCACTCATGAGAGGCAAAGAAAGAGCTAATGAGGAGTGTTGGGGCCGGGCACGCCAGTTGCATGAGAATTCAGTATTATGAGGTCTAGCAGGGAAGGGGAAGAAAAGGGAGCAGTGGTAGAAGAGGGTGGCGTCTACTAGGATTTCCTTTTTTTTTTTCTTTTCTAGTCAGTGGACACAAGACCAGATGGTACTCTCATTAAAGAAATTATAAAGCAAAATGAGAGTTAGAGGCAGACTGGTAAGGAGTGGTTGTCCCATCAGGCTTATACCACACACTTATTTGGTTTTATTTCTTAGAGACATAAAAAAAATAACTTAAATTAAATTTTCTGCATTAAAGGAGATTAAATGCAGGAAAGACATTTTTCACGCTTTTGTAACATTAAACGGTAATTAAGGTGCTTTTATCGACAACTTCTGCGATCACCACACCTCTAGCTTAAGACAGCTGCTATAGCAAGTACAGTATTAGAGGCAAATTGTTCCCAAAGGAAGTCAGGCATTCTTTACAGGAGCAGAAAGCAGCCATCAGGATTAAAATGACATTATGAGAGGAAAACATAGTGCAGGCACCATTATAGCTGTTGTGTAGTAGTTCCCTCATATGCTGAAATTGCAAATTGGTGCTCTGCAGTGATGTACTGGGCTAGATAACAGCAAAGCTGAAAACTGGATGCCTCAGAGCTGTGCTTAAGTTTGTGGTGCAGTTAATTATGGTCACTGTGTACAGTGGTTGCAAAGAGAGATGGATACATTCAGCACGACTAAAAGCCAAGTAATGGCTCTGAAGTGTAATGGGACTGTGGAGCAGTAGCGCTGGAGATCAGGACACGCTTCTGTGGGTAGATGGTTGTTTTTGTGGACTGAGTCCCACATGAACAGCACTTATGAAAACCACTGGGCTGAGATGGGAGAAGCTACTCAAGCACTCGACAACTAATTATCCACCTGTTTTTCAACAGCTGAGAGCAATTTCATCAATGCAGGAGAAGTCTTATTTAAAAGTCAATCAGCCAGTCACAGGGGAGAAGGGTGCTCATCTGTCCATCTGCCTATCCAGCTCCCATGACCATCCTAAGCCTTCTCTCAAACCAAATCACAGCTGAGAAAAAAAATCTGGTATCACACATATGATATACACTGAAACTGTCCAGTCTAAGCTAGGGCTGAAATGGTTAAAGAGTATTAATGAAGCTTCAACAGAAAGAAAATTAGCTGGCATCCTCTAATAACCAATTAATGCTTTGTCGTCTTTCAAGCAAAACTTCTCCAGTGTGTCAATGTGTGTTTTTTCTCTGTTTTATATGATTATAAATGGGATATTTTGAGGTTTTGGAATGTTGATTTAAAAAAGCAAGAAATATGAGGGAGTCACCTTGGGTTCTGAGAGACTGTGATGGGTATTTCTTCATTATTTTTTCTAGATTTTATAGACATAACAACTAACTGTTTCATTGCAGAAATAACTACATTAATCAGTAATGAAAACAATGTGTCTAACCACTCCTATCAGTGATGCTTAGACATCACCCACACCCCTATTTATATTCTGAAAATTATCTAAACATTACAGCTAAACCCATCTAAAGCCGCTCGCAGTAAAGGAGCTCATACAAACCAGCATCAATCAGTGGAGAGCCAAAGTAAACATAGGGCTGATGAGGATGGTTCTACAAGTAGCAAGTAATGAACCCAAATAGTTTTCTCAACCAAAACCAGGAATAAAAGAGCAGCGGTCAGAGGAGTATGTGGTCCAGTCAAGGGCACATTGTTCTGTTTCTGCTGGATGAGGCCAAGAGGCCAAATGTTTGCTGAATATGAAGATAGCTTTAAGGTTTGCCAACCAAACATCTGCAACTGCATCTGCACACCTTGTGAATGCATTCCTCAAACATAGGGACAATACATGTCTGCAGGTCTGAGTATTGAAGACCGAGGAGACACTCTCCACTACACATCCACTGGTGAATATGTGGAGCTGGTCCAGCTTTAGAACTACCCCTGAAATGTCTTTGATAACAGAATTAATGCTCAATCTTCTGCACCACCACCACCAACGACAAAAAAAAGACAAACAAGGCAGCTGACAGAGACGAATGCAAGGAGACACAAGCTGGATGAATAGCAATATAACATGAATCCATCAATGCTTGGAGGGAAGAATCTGTATTGGAAGACTGACTACCATGGTTTTACATTTGGCAAAACAATGTGGAGATAACAAGAAATACTGAAACCTAATGAGACAGTTATGTTGATCTGTAATATAGCCTTTAATGTAAACACTTAATTAGAGTGTCTCAATAGTTACTAATTAACAGATACTTGTTTAATTTGCAAGTCTGCTACTCATTAAACTCCAGATATAAAGTGGAAGTATTGTGAGTCTAAGCTGCTGATGAAAATATTATATAATAGCTTTAATTTGCTGGATACAGTTCACTGGAAGGATTGGAGTGATTCTTTTTGAATGTGCACTGGCTTATACACATAAAACAGAGTGTGAATAGTAAAATTCATAATATAATTATTGACTTGTTCCATACTTTTATTTCAATCATCACCACATTAAACTAATGAAAACTACTAAATTCACAGCTCACGTCAGTGATAGGTTAATATCTTGTGCTAATACTCTAAATTGCTCCCCCCCCCCCTTTTTTTTTTTAAATTGGCTCAGCGTGATCTGCTCCTCCAATCTGTACCATTTTAAATCAACCCAATTTTAAACCTAGTACCTGATCAAACTTAACACGTGAAAACACACTGAAGTAGTCCTTTAGAGGCATTACTGAAAAAAGGGAAATAATGCCCTGTGGCTTAGGTTGTCGTCGCGCTGGAAGGGAGCCCCGCTTGCCATTCATCAGTGCAGGATATATACTATGTCAGCATGCTGTGGAGGTGGTCGATATGCCGCCAAGGCAAATACATTTACATTTATTTATTGAATACCATTACAGGAACCCTGATTCCTGCTTTGGCAACAGTCTCCTATTTTTCTCCATTACACCCAGTCTGCAACGCCAGGCTCCCCCAGGGACATTAGACCGCTGCGAGGTGTTACAGTTCGGATCAAATGGAGAGGATGGCATTTGTACGTGCTAAAGTAGGGTAAACTGCTCATTTCCAGGAGTTAGGTAAAAACTCTCTACTATATTTTATGTCCACGGGAGATATCAAAACTTTCCACTCCCCATGCATGTCTAAAAACGTTAATGTATCAAACTTCCTATCCCCATGTAAAAAAAAAAAAAAAAAAAAAGAAGGAAAACAAAC
>VUQI01058104.1:0-12733 GCA_015106735.1 Paratilapia polleni
GACAGAACGGGGGTAAAAAAAAAAAAAAAAAGTAATACTCAGTGATAACTAAGCTTGCTGTAAACCAGAGGGACAGATGCAGAAAGGAATGGAGCAGCAGTATAAGGTAAGGTGTGAGCTGCACAGCAGTGAGATTGCCAGAAAGGTAAAACTTCAGTTATATAGCTGTGTCTAAACCTCAGATGTATGGTGTGATGTGTCCTGGTATGACTGCTCCAAGCTTGGTTGGACTGACAGCTCAATCCACATGTTGAAACAGTGTCAATGTAGAGGAATTTCGCAGAGTTTAAAAGTCATACAACTTTTAATATTTATTGATTTTCTGCAACATTTGCAGTTGTTTCAAATAAAAGTTTTCCATATTCTGAATAAAATGCAACTTACTTACATTTAGTCATATTTTAGTAATCTAAAATTCAGGTTAAGTTAAAGAGGTCCTATTAGGATTTACCTTATTTTCTGTCATTATAATGGTGCATGCTTATATTAAACATGGCCAAAGTTTCAAATAAGGTCAGCATATGAGACAAAAGCTCAGGCTTCTGGCAGCTCTGAACGCTTTAATTTAATAATTTAATTCTTAAAACATTAACATTAAAATGTTGCAATAATCTTTTAATAATTAAATGATAAAACAGTGTCCAGACTTTTTCCCTTTTTAGAAACACAAATCTTAAAAGGTACAACCACCATTTCAACATGAAAAGAATTTTAGAACAAACTTCAACAACTGTTTAATTCAGGTGAGGGTTACACAAAATTTACAGTCCTCATGGCATGGTTTGTAAGTACATAAGTAAGCAAATGGCAACCCTTATTGAAATTTTCTGTTTCTGCCACATACTTCTCACAAGCTGTTTCAGCAGTTCCTAAATATTCACTTCAGCTATGTCAACAAGACACTGACAGCAGGGTTGACAAAGCAGGCAAGAACTTTTTTTTTTTTTATAAAGTACAAATTGGCATGGATTCAGTGGGGGAAAAAAGTGACAAATATTTTCATGCGCCAATCATGATTTACAGATATTTGATTCAAAGAACGTCGGTGTTGAGCTCCACTGCTCCATTGCAGCCATCGGGACATTTTTAATATACTGTTAGTAATAAACAGTATGGAAGACTTCACACTGTACCGCTTACTTCTTAAATATTTAAGCATCTCAGTGTTTATTTAAATATACACACTGTAGCTAATTTAATCATCTTATCATCCAATCACATGACTACTGAGATCAGTTTGACTGTGGATCACCTTGCACTTATGATAAACCTGTGCATCAGCAAACAAATAGCATTAACAGGATACAAATTATCCTGATAGTAAAATCTTAACATCTGTATAACCACAAAATTCTTCATGTCCAAAATCAACTCAGAAAAATGACTATATTTAAAAACAAATATAATGATATTGGTATGATAACAAATACATAAAGATATGAATAAAAATCTGTGTCATACTTTAGACACAAAAAGCTCTGTCAGATGAAAATTATACATTGAGTTTATGCAGTACATTTGTTCTTAGCCTTAAAGAAATTTGAAACACACACGCGCGCGCGCGCACACACACACACACACACACACACACACACACACACACACACACACATTTTAATAAATATGTTTGAAAATCCTGAGGGGTCTCATCAACAAAATAGATACTTGTGCTGACTTTGTCTTTCTGCCACTGAATGGGAAAAGTGCATTTCAGTAAAGCCTAATTTTTTTCTCCCAAGGTTTAACATATTAGGAGCTGTCAGTTGCAGCTGTTGTAAACTGCAATAGAATAATGAAGAGGAGGTATCTTTAGAACCAGGAACCTGTGTGGATTAAACTAATAGTGGTGTTTAGTTATGAGCTTACTTTAGAATGGGAGACATATTCTGATATAGTTATTTTGGCAGTAAACTTGTTTCTATTACATAATAACATATTAAAGCTATAAAGGGAAAATGACTATTCTTGTCCTACTACCACCTTACAGAGCAAAGCATTTTTTAGCTGTAACTAGGTAGCAAAGACCCATTTTGTCACAAAAACACATTTGTTCCCATTTCTTTAGCTGAATCTATGAAAAATGCCAACAATAACACAGTGTGACAAGCATAAATAGTATTTTTGCACCAAAAAGATTATTTCCAAAGAGCTATTAGCTAAAAACATGGCATATCTTGGCATGGTGTGCAGGGTGTGCTTAAAAAAATTTGAGGAAACTGGAAATGTGGAGGATAAATAAAGAAGTGGCAGGCCTAAAATAACTATCTACAGCAGATGAACAGTATCTGAAAGTCATCTTAAGAAATAGGAAAAAACCTGAAAGACCTGAAACAGGACCTCAGAGATGCATCTGGACCTTAAGTTGATCCATCTACTGTTCACTGAAGCCTCATCAGAAACGGTCTCAGTGGAAGGGTGGCTGTCAAGAAGTCATTCTTAAGGAAGGGAAACAGGGAGAAAAGGCTGAGGTATGCCAAATTACACAAGAACTGGACTGAAAATCAGTGCCAACAGGTCTTATGGAGTGATGAATCCAAATTTGAAATTTTGGTTCAAATCTGTTGTCAATATGTACAGAGGTCGTCGGGAGAGAGGTACAACAGTGAGTGTCTACAGCCATCTGTAAAACATGGTGGAGACTCCGTCATGGTTTGGGGCTGCATTTCAGCCAGTGGTGTTGGCGAGCTTGTCAAAACTGATGGACTTCTGAACACAAGAAAATACCGTCAGATTTTGATCCACTATGCAATACCATCTGGAAAGCATCTGACTGGCAATTATTATTATTATTATTATTTTTAAAAATAAGAGCTATTAGCCTATTATCCATACACCGACGGTAGCGCAACTGCATCATAATGCACATTAATGCTAAAATGTTTCAAATTAAGTGCTCCAAGGTTTCATTAAAAATGTAAATGATTATAAATACAGAGTAAAGCAAACAAAGCTCAAATGGAGGGAATACTGCAGAAGCCTGGAGGAACTTGGCTCCCTCCTCAGCTTCAGTTTCTCGAGATCATATGTGATTTCAACACACAATATACACACTCAAGAGATTTAATCACATTCTGCAAATCTAAGGAGATGACTTTATGTGTTTGTTTGTCCTGCAAGTGTGAAAAATGCATGCAGTGTAAGCAAGGGATTATCTTAACCCCAGGTACCCTTACACCTACACTGCTGGGAGACAACAGTGCACACATGCAAATCCGCACACACATCAGGGTACACACATGGCAGCAAAGCAAAATTAAATGCATTCCCTGGCTGATGCAATCTTCATCACCTTGAGCATTGTCTCTTGTCTGTCTCCACATAAAGTTACATTTTTCTGTGGTTAATTAGAAAACTTGCCAGAGATCCTCACGCAACATTTGATTATAAAATCACCACATCATAACAAAGCTGAAAAAATGATTAGGATCCTTATCAGCTCATTAACCAGAGCAACTATCAGCTCAGTTCTTGTTTTCAGATTCTGGCAACACGTTTGTTTTAATAAATCATTTATCAGCTTGGTAATTAGGATGATAGTTTAATGACTTCAAGTGGATCGCCACCAGCTGTGAATTATAGAGTTCTAAATCACAGAACTAATACATGAGACAAAGACAGCTATCTTCCTGCCTTCAGGGATCACTCTGTAAAAAAAGAAACCTCTGCTTTATTTAGTGGCAAAAAACACAAAAAGCTCTCTCAGACTTCCCTCATTGCCATTCTGTGCAAACAAACTGCATAGTGTTGTTTTATTGGCCAGCAAATCCAGTGGATTTGACAAGGTTAAAAGGAATAAAAATGTGACTGAACAGAAAAAGGAACAGTTTATAAACCAAGCACTGAATGTATCCATTTAGCATTTTATTATACAGTGACAGAATATTTATTAGCACACACTTTCTTTCACGCTGCATTAATTGTTTGTTTTTAATACAACTGACCTACCTAACAAGCTACCTTACAATCCATGCATTTTACAGTGATTACAAGTCCAATATTCACAATCCTTTTTTTTGCTGTTTTGCTCTGCAACAGCTCCTGAGGCACCAACTTCTGGGCCTTTGTTCACCCTCTGTGTAAAAGAAACCATTTTAGCCCCTCTCCCTTAAAGCCAACTTTTTTCTGACTGGCTGCCCCTCACAAACAGAAGGTCTGAATGGCAGGTGGGAGGGTCTGCTGTGCCTGAGATGATCATATTAACAATATTGGCTCTCACTGACATCATACAGAGCCAAGAGTAGAAAAAAAACTCCCTGAAACTGAGTATTTAGAACAGCCTGATGACTGAGCTTTTGGCTCATAGGGTTTAGTTGTACATACATTGACTTTATGATCTGAAACTCTGGCCATGCTCAATTTGAGCATCCACCATTGTAACAGTATTTATATATGACCAAAAAGGCACCCTTTAAATTAGTTATCTGAGATTGTGAATCGTCATTATCCTTAGGGATTTTACAAGAAATCAAACTCTGCAGATGAGCTTTTAAAATCTGATTCAAATAGGAACAAAAAAAACAAAGTCCAATAGAGTAAAGAAAGTGGCAATAAAAGCAAAAGGGACTACTCCAAAGAAATTAACAAGATACACACTTGGTACCATTCACAGACAACTTGACAAGGACAAATGGAAACACAGGTCTATATATACACACAGACTGACTACTAATGACCAACAGGAGGGAAGGAGACACAGGTGAACACAATTAACAACAGATGAAAACAATCAGGGAATCAGGGGAAAACTGACAGGAAACAAAACTGACACAGGGCACAAAAGAGAACAACGCTTCAAAATAAAACAGGAAATAACCAAGGGAGATATGACCGCTAATGCTAAACAAGATGACAAAGAAACAAAAAGGGACCAAAGCATATATACAGTACAAGTCAGAGGGAGGCATAACAGAAACTCTGGGGAGGGTAGCTACTTTCAGCTGCTCCCTTGTGAGAAGAAGTCACCACAGCGGGTAGCTCTGCATGTATGATTTGGCAGAGTTTTACACTGGATGTCCTTCCTGACACAATCCCAAAGGAAATTTGTGTCTCCAGCTGGAAACACCGGGGAGGCTACTTCTACTAAATAATAATTAAAATAATAACACAAGAAAACAAAAACTATAACTCATCACTAGAATAGAAATGAAGTAAACACAATAAACAAAGACACTGTAATGCAAGAAATTAGGCCCCGGTCACACTGGCCTAGAAATTAGTCAGTGACCTCCTGGCAACCACGGATCACTAGGGAGAAATATGTATTCCCCAGCCAGTTGGCAAGTGGTTGCAGGAGGTTGCTGGCAGTTGCTAGATGAAATTGATCACAAAAAGGTGAAAACCTCCTTGTGATTGATTTGGTTGCTGGCAGATTGTCACCCATTGTTTGTATGTAAGATACCAAATTGTCTAGAGGTAGTGAAACTGTGAAAAGTGAAGCACAAATCGGAAACAGAGACTATTCACATTCAAAGTAAAAGTTGTGCCTTTTGAAGAGTGTTGGTTGTATTGGTAAGGTGTAACCTTTGAAGGTGAATGCTCTCCATTTCCAGTTTGTGTTGCACATTTTCAAGTTTCACTACTGTTCAGCATTTGCTTTTGCAGACAAGTCACCATTTTTCATTTAAACTATGGGCAACAGCAGCAATCTGCTAGCAAACAAAGCAATCACAAGGAGGTTTTTGGCACAGCACCCTTTTTGCAACTGATTTCATCTAGCGGCAGCCAGCAACCACTCGCCAGCCTATCTGGAAATACAAATTTTTTTCCTAGCGACCGATGGTTGCCAGAGAGTCATTGACTGGTCTCTTGGCCTGTGTGACTGAAACCTAAAATTGATATATAGAGAGAATAGAATAATAAGAAATCTGAAATCTGAAAATTAAAAAAAAAAAAAAGTTTTGTTTTTTTTGAAAATCTGAAGAAAACCAGATACAGGTTTTTAAAAATAAGTGATCTTCTTATGCAGTACAAAAAAAAAAGTGTTTATGTGAGAGGCTACAGAGACTGGCTTGAGTTGGTGTCAACCAGAGAAAACTGTGAAGTGCATTCAAAAACAGAGTGATGAAACTGAATAACTGCCAAAACTACACAGAAAAAAATCTCAGCTGTCTCTCTTCCATAGTCCTCTTCCTTCTCAACTATTCTGTTTTTTTTTTTCCTGTTTTCTACACCTACATCCATCAGCGTACCTGCCATCACTGACAGGAAGCAGTATGCTGAGAGAATTCTCACTACATCTGGTCTGTCTTCCTCTGTTTAATTAATTCAGATGGCATTGCTGATAAAGTAACTGAGTCTGCAACATTACTTTCTTCCTTCTGTACCAACCCCTCCACTCTTTGTCTCTGTATCCTAAAGAATTTAATAACAGTTTGCAATAGATGTGAATTTGAGTGGTGTTTGAAATTTGGTAAGGTCAAAGTAATTAGGTTTAATCCTCTTGAATGAACGTGCAAATTTGTACCAATTTTATGAGAACCATCTGACTCGTGCTTACCTCCATAGATTCATATTAGTAATATACAGTAGTGGTCAAAAGTTTACATACACTCATTATGGGCATGAATGTCATGGTAATTTGGGGTTTTTAATGATTTCTTTGAACTGTTCTTTTTCCAGGGTGGAATGATTGTACAGCATACATCTATAATGACTTTAAAAAACAAGAATTGGGTGCACAAGTTTGAATTTATGTTGGATTTTCTTTAATCCACACAGGGTCAAAATTATTTATAGAGTCAAAAGTATATATACAGCCCCACTAATATTTGGTTAATTGTCCCTTAGCAAGTTCCACCTCAACCAGATGCTTTTGGTAGCCATCAACAAGCTTCTGGCATAATTCTGGGTGGATATTTGACCACTCTTCTTGGTAGAATTGGTAGAGTTCATTTAAATTGGTTGGTTTCCTGGACCTGGCTTTTAAACAGTCCACAAATTTTTAATAGGTTTGAGGTTGGGGCTTTGGGAAGGCCATTCCAGAAGCTTAATGGAGCCATTTCTAAACGGCTGCAGATTCCAAGATCATCAGTTCAAACAATTGTATGCAAGTACAAGTTATTTGGATGTGTCACCACTTTGCCATGGTCTGGAAGAAGACCCAAACTGTCACCCTCAGATGAGAAGAAATTATTTAGGATGTTCAAGAAGTCTAAGTCATACAAACACAGGTCTCAGAATTACTTATAAACAACTTATACGCTACAAAGATGTGAAATTAGAGTGCTGCCTCCTGCCCATCACTAATACATCCAACCACTGCAGAAACATCAGAGTATTTCTGTAGGTGGAGTTGTAGGAGTTGTACTGAAAGTCTAAGGTGTACAAGGTGAACAGGAATGGAGAGAGCCTGTGGAGCTCCCATACTGCACATCACCAAATCAGACAGATCACTGCCCAGTCTCACATACTGTTGCCTGTCTGTCAGGTAGTCAGTAATCCATGAGATGGTGGACGTGTTTACTGACATTTTCTGTAGCTACTCTGTCAGTAGCAGTGGCTGAATCGTGTTAAATGCACTTGAGAAATCAAAGAAGGTGATCCTCACCATGCAGCCCTTACCATATAGATGGGAGTAAGCTTTCTGCAGCATGTCATAATGACACAATGCCAGCATAGTGGTAGCACTGTCGCCTCACAATAAGAGGGTCCTGGGTTCAAATCCAGCCAGCTGTAACCTTTCTGTGTGGAGTTTGCACGTTCTCACTGTGCCTTCATGGGTTGCCCTGCTTCCTCCTACAGTCCAAAGACATGCATTTTAGGTTAAATGGTGATGTAAATTGGCCCTAGATGTGAATGTGAGCATGAATGGTTGTCTGTCTCTCTGTGTTAACAGAGCGATAGACTGGCCAACTTTTCAGGTTGGACCTCACCTCTCGCCCTATGAAAACTGGGACAGGCTCCAGCCCCCCTGCGACCCTGAATTGGACAAGCAGTTAAGAAAATGGATGGCTAGAGCAACTTGTTTCACATATAAAGAGACTGCAGATGCTGATCTTCACACACCAATGAACACTACAGAAAGGAGTTTGTACATGAAGATGGGTAATATCTCACCTCTTACCCCAGCTGCACACGTGAAGTCATATTTTATCAGAAACTGGTGCTGCCATCTTGCGCTGTGACACCATTTGCAACTAGAGTCTGTGAACAGAGCATGGGGATGGAGTTGAGGTCCCCCACACACCCCTTGAGCTTTACACAGTCTTGACCGTCTTACCGTTTTCTAGACAAAACTTAATAATAACTACTTTTTCCCCACAGTGATTGTGCTCTTAGCTTGCTATTAAAGGCCAAGGAGAAGGCAGGACCTCAGCATCACATCTCCACCCCCCACCTGCTTTACAGAATGTGCCAGCACAAGATGGCAGCGCCCATCTAGCAGATATTTTGGCTTCACTTCTGTGAAGTTTTACACTTAGATTCTATGATATAAATCCATCATGACTTGTTTCTTTAAGCCTGATAAATGCCGCCTGTTAATGAGGATGTTTTCCCAGTTAACATAATCTTTCCCATTAAATTTGCCATATATACATCAACTTGTTCTGCTCCGTTTGTGAGAAGGTTTTTATACACCAAAGTGTTAATAAAAACTAAAAGAAGACTTCACTTTGCACAGTTTAAAATCCTGCTGATGGAAATCAGTAAAAAGCTTTAGCAGTGTATCAAGAAGAAAATTCTACACACAAGAAAACTCTTCAATCACTTCTATGAGCCACATAAGATCAGATCTGTGCCAGTGCTTCTGGCATGAGGCCCAATGACACTAAAAACACCACAATAGAGTTTCGATACCAACTGTGCATAATTGTGTTTAAGTGGAGAACATAGCCTCCTCCTCAGGTCATTAAAACCCCCACACTACCAGAAAAAAATGAAGACATGCTCTCACTGTCATCAGTGGAAGATGCAGCTGCCACACACAGACATACACAAAAACACACACACACACATATACATACACAAACACAGGCACGCACTGCTACAAGAAATCAGAAAATGCTGGAACTGTGCAGTAAATGATAAAGGTTAAACCTGAAACCAGTGACTTGTAAATTTTCTAAAGATGGTACAATTACTTGATGTTTCACCATAAGAATCATATTTCACCATATATCATGTTTCAAAATAAACTCATTTGAGTCTATTTTATAAGTTAGATTAAAGCAAAGTATTTAATAATTTCGGACTGGTGGTCCAATTCCTTTGAATACTTAATAAAAGTTAAAGGGACTGAAGACACCAAGATATTATTTCAGGTGGAGTCTTTTCCCCTTTGAAGTGCAAACATGTGTTAAGGTGTGCAACAGTCTTGTTAAATTTTTCGTTTCAAAATCCCAACATCTTCTATTTTGGGAGGGGGGGACGGACTTCTGGCTAACCAGTCCATCATGCACACCCTCAGACACAGCAAGGATGAAGTATGCACTGCTGTCCTTGGAAAAGATGTCTTGAAGGCAGCATGTGTTGATTTAAACTCTCGGTGTACTTTCAGAATTAATGGTGCCTTCACAGAAGTGCAAGTTCCCCTTTTTTAGTGGCACTGACAACCTCATACCATGACGGCGCCTGGCTTTTGGACCGATTACTATTAATAGTAACTAGTAAATTCCCACACTACGTGCGGGTCTTTGCTTTGGTGTTAGGTCAATAAACAATAGCTGTGAAGAAAATCATAATTACGTTTTCTTAATTGTGATTACATAAAACGTGTCAAGGATTTTCATCACCCAAACTTCTTATCCCCACACTGTTGTCATCTGCTCTGTTGTGCTATTTTCTAGACTTCTAGACTATTTCGATAACTTGATCGATAATCAGCGGCCGCTCAGCTGCACCGGGAAGATTAAAAATTTGCGCCGACCGTTAAAATACGTAGCTTAACGAACGTAGAAAACATGCACAAAGTAAACGAACGTAGCATGCGCACACTAAATGTCAACAAACGTGCACGCGGTGAACACAGTCGTAAGGTCGCCGTTCAGTGCTCACTTCAACTGTCAAATGTACAAATATATACAATTGTGGGATTTGTAAAACATATTTGTATACGTCATATAGATGTTGGCACTCACAGTGCCCTAGGCAATGTTTATGCAACGTTTCATCGAGGTTGGTCCACTCGTCTAAAAGGAGATAGGGAACATACAAACATACATACATACACTATGGTCATTATAGTATGATGATTGTAGGGTCTTTACCCTAAAATATAAAGCGCCTTGAGGCGACTGTTGTTGTGATTTGGCGATATATAAATAAAACTGAATTGAATTGAATTGAATGATTGTAATTTAGTTTTTCCAAAAGACCTATTTGACCACGCCACAATTTCCACTGCCTGATGGTACATCACAGGTACATCTGAGCCCAGAGAAGTCGACGCTACTCTGGAACTTTGTTAGCATAAGGCTTACTTTTGCACAGTAGATGGCATTTACATATTGGACCTATTGGAGTGCTTAACAAACATTTGCCAAAATATTCCTGAACCCCTGTGATTATATCACCTGTCTCAGAGAACCCAGGCATTCAGCATAGGCTTCCCTTTTATGCACAGAAATCCCTCCAGATTCCTTAAATCTTTTCATTGTGTAATGCAGCGTAAAGGTCAAAACATGCAAAATCCTTCTTAAAGGAAACTCATCCCATCTTTTCTCCTATAGGACTATGCCTTTCCTTGAAGCTGCTTCTGTATAAACTCTTGATTACAATTACCTGCTGGTGTCAGCTGTTTAAATCATATTACAATTTTTAACTTCATAAGTAGCCCTAAATTGACCAACCTATTCCAGGTAAGCGTTGTCAGCCTGAAAGGCAAAAATGGATGTACATTTATGAATAAAATAAGGTTAAAAAAAACATGACATTAAACATTTATTGTCATCATATGGTCTGCAATAAAATATAAGTCAAAGTAAATTTAGTAAATCACAGCTTTCTCTTTCATAATGTATATTTTTCATAATGTCCAAATGTTTTGTTTTGTTTTTTTATTTATTTATTTGGGCTTATCCATAAAGAGCATTTATCACTTCAGTTAGCGGGCAGTGAGTGTGGAGGTTTAATGAAGCACCTCAGCAGTGTGTAATGGAGACAGTTGTCTGTAATCCTGTCATTAACACCATAACACCATCCTGCAGACTGAACCTCTGCACTGCTCTCTACTTTGCTGCCAAACTACCATTTTCATTTTTCTAATGTGACTCTTTGAAAATCTCTCAACAGCCACTTGGAAATCACAACTTTCCTCTCATCTTCACTTACCTGGTTTCCTCTACTTTTACTGCAAAACTAACACCATTATTTCAGAGAAATTTCATGTGTGCATGGTATCTACCAGAACTCTACATGCATTATATGTTTTAAACAGGACAGATTCAGATAAATTAGTAATCAATTAATCCAAAAAAGGGGGAAAAACAAAACAAAAAAAAAAAACAAACAAAAATCAACTAATCTGTAGTGGCCACTCTGCTCTTTTTGAATTTGCTGTGAATGATTGGTTCATTTGGAGCTTTATGTTAATACAGTTGATGTCTTTAAAGTCAGTATTTAACATATCAAATGCTATTGTTATTGGTTACTGATATTCACTGATTAATCACATGGGCCTTTTTGCTATTTTATCTTTGTGTCCTAAGTGTGCAATTCACTACATGGTTGTCACTGTAAAAATCACTTATTATATTTATTCTATTCACTAATTCATGTTACCTGTTTGGCTTTTTTTTTTATTACATAAAGAGCTGGTATTTCTATTTCTGATTTGTTTGTAGTAAAAAGTATAATGGAATGTGACTTATAATGCAGTAGTTTGATATATTGAACAATTTTACTTAAAAATCCATTGATTTCTGCTCTAAAGTTGAAAAATTCTAAAGTTATATGGATGTCACTTAAGAGTAACACCGTCACATTGATGATCCTACTAATGTTATTGGATGACTACTGGTACACATACACTATATTGCCAAAAGTATTCGTTCATCTACCTTCACACACATATGAACTTGAGTGACATCCCATTCTTAATCCATAGGGTTTAATATGATGGGAATTTCACATTTGTGAAGTCAGACACTGATTTTGGACGAGAAGGCCTGGCTTGCAGTCTCCGCTCTAATTCATCCCAAAGGTGTTCTGTCGGGTTGAGGTCAGGACTCTGTGCAGGCCAGTCAAGTTCTTCCACACCAAACTCACTCATCCATGTCTTTATGTGCAATGGTGCGCTGTTATTTTGGAACAGGAAGGGGCCATCCCCAAACTGTTCCCACAAAGTTGGGCGCATGAAATTGTCCAAAATGTCTTGGTATGCTGAAGCATTAAGAGTTCCTTTCACTGGAACTAAGGGGCCCAACTCCTGAAAAACAACCCCACACCATAATCCCCCCTCCACCAAACTTTACACTTGGCACAGTGCAGTCAGACAAGTACCGTTCTCCTGGCAACCGCCAAACCCAGACTCGTCCATTGGATTGCCAGACGGAGAAGCGTGATTCGTCACTCCAGAGAACACGTCTCCACTGCTCTAGAGTCCAGTGGTGGCGTGCTTTACACCACTGCATCCGACGCTTTGCATTGTGCTTGGTGATGTAAGGCTTGGATGCAGCTGCTCAGCCATGAAAACCCATTCCATGAAGCTCTCTATGCACTGTTCTTGAGCTAATCTGAAGGCCACATGAAGTTTGGAGGTCTGTAGCTATTGACTCTGCAGAAAGTTGGCGACCTC
>VUQI01058105.1:0-11565 GCA_015106735.1 Paratilapia polleni
ATGATTCAACAATAAGAAAGAGACTGGGCAAAAATGGCATCCATGGGAGAGTTCCAAGGAGAAAACCACTGCTGACCAAAAAGAACACAAAGGCTCGTCTCACGTTTGCCAAAAAACATCTTGATGATCCCCAAGACTTTTGGGAAAATATTCTGTGGACTGATGAGACAAAAGTTGAACTTTTTGGAAGGATTGCGTCCTGTTACATCTGGTGTAAAACTAACACAGCATTTCATAAAAAGAGCATCATACCAACAGTCAAACATGGTGGTGGTAGTGTGATGGTCTGTGGCGGCTTTGCTGCTTCAGCACCTGGACGACTTGCTGTAATTGATGGAACCATGAATTCTGCTCTCTAGCAGAAAATCCTGAAGGAGAATGTCTGGTCATCAGTTTGTTCCCTGAAGCTCAAGCACACTTGGGATATGCAGCAGGACAATGACCCAAAACACACCAGCAAGTCCACCTCTGAATGATTCAAAAAAACCAAATGAAGGTTTTGAAGTGGTCTAGTCAAAGTCTGGATATAAATCTGACTGAGATGCTTTGGCATGAACTTAAACAGACCGTTCATGCTCGAAAACCCTCCAGTCTGGCTGAATTAAAACAAAGTGCAAAGAAGTGGGGGCCAAAATTCCTCCACAGTGATGTGAAAGACTCATTGCCAGTTATCACAAATGCTTGATTGCAGTTCTTGCTGCCAAGGGTGGAACAAACAGTGATTAGGTTTAGGGGGCAATTACTTTTTCACAGAGGGCCAGGTAGGTTTGGATATCTTTTTTCCCTTAATAAATGAAATCATCATTTAAAAAGCTGCATTTTGTATTTACTCAGGTTATCTTTGACAAATATTAAAAATTTTTTGATGATCTGAAACATTTAAGTGTGACAAATATGTAAAAAAATAAGAAATCAGGAAGGGGGCAAACACTTTTTCACACCACTGTATTATATGATATAGGCTATGATATTATAATGCTATACTGATTATATTTAGTAAATGACCACTTGTGTGGGACCACTTTTAGTATCTAATTCAAATAAGTATAACCTGATGGTAAAGGTTATACTGGATGGAGCTAGTCTCAGCTCTACAGCTTTGTCTACAGCTTTGTTCAACTCATCTTACTTGACTTAAATTCATCAGGAGCCTTAAAACAAGATTCCAAATACATAATAATAATAGTAATAATAAAAATGCATCTACTGGATTAAATGAGCAACTTCCTAACAACTTTGAACATATGAGCTTTAATATTAATATGTCAGTGTTCTCTTTCTAGTTTAGTTATGCTGCCCCCAACTGGCCAAATCAGTTCATGTAGGAACAAAAGCATCAAAGGACACCATCTGATTAATATGTGTGTTTGTAAGTGGTGAATTCCTTCCAGCATACGACACCCTGAACTCAACTTTAATCACTGAGGCACACACTTAAACACACACAGACAACAGTGACACATTCATACAGTAAGTGTCTTTGTTTCAGGACAGCAGGCACACTGTACCCAGAACTGGCACTGTAGCTGAGATGAAGGGCATGGTGGTGATAAGGTTCTGAGTAGTGGGCTAAATGTAGAAGTTAAAAATGATAAGAGGGCACCCAATGAACATGAGTCCGAGAAGACATTCACTCTTCACAGGAGACAATCAAAAGACTAGACGAGGGAGTTCATTCGCTTACAGGTTATACTGAAGTGAGAGGGCAAATACGACATTAAAGAGACTCAGTCAGTCAAAGAAGCTGAAGGGTTGACACTGAAGAAGCTTTCAAGGACCTGAAGTGAAGTGCTAGAAAAAAAGTGAGAAAATTGAGTGATCACTACATCAGTAGAGATTAAGTAGCTACGAAATTTCAGAGGCAGTGAGTAAGAATTTACTTAAAGCAGAAACCTGAAAGGCTGACACAAACAGAGGAAGCCAAAAGGAAAACCAGGACATGGAAAATCAGCCACAGGTCGAAGGTGAGTGAAAAACTGAGCAAAGCGATTGTGAGATGAGGGTCTGAGGAAGGAAACGTAGAGATTTCTGGTGTAAAGCTGAAGGTAACAACATAGAGGAGCCTGCAACATTTGGACATGCCTGACAGGGTGACTGTAATCTTAAAGAATCTGGAAAAAGGCCCAAATTCGACATGTTGCCCAATGAGGCTGAAAGATGACCTTGATTACATGGTGACAATGACTTTGAGGAAGCTGTTAGCAGGCCAAAAGCATCTCGACGAGATCAAGGGCAACTGTAACATAGTGGATACTGACAGGAGACTGTGACCAGTTTTTGAGCAGGCTTGTCTTAACTCTGTAATGGTCTTTCATTGGTTAACAGTCTGGACTGTTTCTATTATGCAGAGTGGAATGCATGAATACATATGGGAGAAAACAAACACATGGGCCCACTTATCAGTGTTATGCACTCTAACAGCACTGGAGCGATGCCAGTCAAAACCATAGGATCAGATATTGAAGGAAACAGAAAATCTGACCTGAGTATTTTTGTCTGATTGTGCTTAATTAATCTTTACAGGTTAGAGGCTACATTGAGCGCCTAGTTACATCTAGTATTTTATATTGCAATTATAATTTATTTCTTTTACTAAATACAAACTGTCCCTGTGTTCCCTGTGTTCAAATATATTAGTTATATATCTTTGCTTTGCGCCATTACGTGATTTACTGTTGACTAAAATGAATACTGTTTGACTTTATATAAAAGTTGTCATGGTCTTGGGGTTTTGCGTTGTGTTTGAGTTTTTCTGTTTGGTTGTTATTGCTGTTGTAGTGCTTGAAATTTTTGTTGTATTGAGTTTTGGATTCCTGTTTTGATTTCATGGTTATTTTAGTAATGTTACGGTTTATTCTTTGTTGTATTATTTGAGTTTTGGTGCCTGTTCGGATTACTTTACTGTTCTAGTGGTTTAGTTTTTGAATTACTGGTTTTCATTGAGCTCCAGTTCCTAATTGAGTTTATTATTCCTGCTTGATTTTAGTGCCTTCGCTGTTTTCCTATCTGTTCCACCCTCTGTCTCATCTGTTTCTTGGTGTCTGTTCCCCTCCTCTGTTATCATATGTAGTGTGAAGTCTTGTTGTCTCTGTGTTTTATAATTTCTGGAGTTCATTTTTTCCTATTAACTTTGCTTTTTTTAAAGTGTTACATCATTAAAAGTTTATTTATTCCAAGTAAAATGGGGTTAAACATGAAGTCTCCTTTTCCCTCAGAGGTGACCAAAGTAGAGAATGAGGATGCCACACCCACTCCAGCACATGATGGAGAGACAGAAAAGGTGGTGACAGTGGAGGAAAAGAAAGAAGAGTCTTCCACGGTAATTCATCACAGTGATGACTGTGAGTGCGGCTGTGCAGCTGTTTATACAACTTCAGAAGGGCCAGGTGCAGAGGAGAAGGAGGAGTTTAAAAGTGATGAAATAGCAGAGGAAGAGAAGGAGGAAAAGATGGAGAAGGAAGATGGTGAAGCAGAGCTGGAAGGAGGAGAAAAAGAAAATGATGAAGATGAAGATACTAAAGAAAAGAAACTGTGGGGATCTTGTGAGTCAGAGGTGAGAACTTCTTCAAAATTACAATAAACCAGGTGATTAATTTGTTATCCCTTAGAATTTGTGCTTCAGTTATACTCAGATAAGCCATACTCTGAGCCAAACTCAGATAGGTTGACACCACAGAAGATCTTAAACTAGTTTCAGGGCTTTTTAGAAGAAAGGGGTAACTTCTGCTATCCTAAATTACATTTGTGTAGCTCATAGCATTACCATTTGGTTAAAATCTACATCAGGTGTAGGGGCTGGGCGCTGAAATACCAGGCTTCTTGGGCTCATAGAACTGCCAAAAACTCAAATTTCACATCAATAACTGGAAGTTCCTGGAAGTTTTCAGTGCCGTTTACAAATTCCCAGTGGTTAATCTGCACTTCTATAGCAATTTCTGGGAAAAATCCTGCCTTTCATGTGGATTTAAACAGTTCAAGGAATCTCAGCTCAGCTTTTAGAAATCATTTTTATTTAAGAACCTAGCTGTTTTTCTGAGTAAAAAATAATGTTTCCCACCATTTCTTTTATTGTTATAGACCCTCTGTGATAAATCAGATCTCTTCAGACAAATCTTTGGTCTTAATGGTTTTAATATCAGTCCAATTAAAACAAACATGACTTTATGTAATATCAGCAGCTGATCCATATTTGATGTAAGAAATGGCTTCTCAAGGCCAGTAGATCTCTTAGGAGGCCAAAAAAGTTTTGGTTATTTGGTTATTCTTTCTCTTAAGTGAATTTCCTGTTGAATAAACCAAACTGTGTGCTGCCAAATGCTTTGAGGATTTTGCCGTTCTTTGATGAAGTCTGCGGAGAGGCAAATTTTCTTGAGAGTAGCCCCCCTCCCAGCTCTGACTGTGAGTCTTTCTATTGACCTTGGCGTGGGGCTTTGCCTGGCACTGCAGGTTTTTATAAAGGCTTAGAGAGGATTAGTGAAACTACAAATGAAAATGTGCCATTATTAGCCTTTGATAGTGGGATTTTTTTTGGGGCTGATTCTGGCCTGTTAAGAGAGGCGAGGGATTAACAGTGCATGAATTAGGGAAGTTTCCACTGGTTGACTCATAGCTTTCCCTCTCTGGATTGTTAGTTAGGTCAAATGGATAAATTAGTTCCCCAATATTGTCCATTAATTTCTATTTCAGTCTGCAGCTCTATAGACATTTCCATTTGGCAGTATTGCTCTGTTCTGGGACTTCCCTTGCTGTTTTGTACAAATGGAATAGATGGAGGGTTACAAAGAGGCTTGCAGATGTGCAGGAACTGTGGGCAGGATAAAGCAGCTTAAATACTACATCCTATATGAAATTTGCCAATTGGATGTGTGAAAAAGCTCCACTGATTTGGCAGGATTGTGGCTGACCTTGATTTTGTGGCCTGCCCAAATAAACACTATGCTTGACTAGTTGTCTGCAGCCTGGTATCATGAAAAGACTAATGAGGAAGACATTGGATTCCTGAAGTCAGTTTCCATGTTATCACAGGACTTTTTTTCTTTGCTTTTCTCCCCTAATTGTGCCATGTGGTTTTGCAAAAGGACAGCTGAGTCGTGTCTCTGACCCAAACCATTTTGCATGTCATGTAACACTTCAGTCAGTTTGCTGGGCATGTGTGGGAAAACCTCCGAGCATGGACTAAGGGAAAGAGAAAGAGCTTTGGTTTTGGTATTCCTGTGGTATGGAAGGAGCCACAGAATCACTTTGATGACTGGTACTTCTGTTTAGTCAATATTTCTGGATACAGTTCCAAAACTAAATCATCCATCAGTTACCCTAACCTGCCATCAGCAATGAGACCTGTACCACATTCAGATGAAGGTCTTTACGATGGGTTACGATGCAGATGAGTGGAGGCTGTTCATTGACGGCTCAAAAGCCAGCCTAAAATGTGTTCTACTGCATAACGGAAATTACTTTGCATCCGTGCCAATTGATCATTCTGTCCAGTTAAAAGAAACCTATGAAAATAAGCAAACTGTGTTGGAGAAGCTGAAATACAATGAGCACAAATGGACCATATGTGGAAAAAATGGATTTGCATTTTGTGACAAAACTGTACATGATTGAATATTTTTATTGGTATTTTTGAAATCAGCATCGCTGAATTAGGTAAAATCAATGATGATATGAACTGATACATGACAGTGTAATAGTGGTTATGTTTGCCTTCTGTTTAAAAGTCCATTCTTGTCAATTTCTAATTCTCATAAATATATACTCGCTTTTTTCAGGGCTCCTCTGATGTAAAGCCTCCGCTGCCAGACCCAAGATTTAACAGGAGATGCAGCCTGCTCGCCAGTGACGTGAGTTCATTCAGTGTCAGCTCATTATTTTAATGTCACTGCTTGTGGTTGTTGTCTACACTTGTCTGTATATCTCCATGATGCTGTATTTACTGTAGGCACAGAGTTACTTTGAGCTGTATGCACACAGTAATCATGCTAACATACTAATGTTTAGAAGGTATGATGTTATCATCTTCTCTTATTTAGTGTGTTAGCATGCCAACTTTTGCTGCTTTTCAGTCCATCTGAGGTTGACGTGAATATAATTAGTTTTTGCATTATTATTAAATGAAGTTGTGAAGTAACAATTGCTATGACTTTATTTATATCAACTGAAGTTGAACTATGGCCAGACTGAACTTTTTCAAAGACAAATGTGTACTATAAGATGGTGCAGCGAGTTCAGACATCTGAAAACATTTCAATGCACTCGCTGCTAAAATGGTACCCCTTGGGGATGAAAGTTTTCGTTAAATTCTGCAGAGGGCAATTAAATTAAATTCCTTTTAAATCAGTAATTATTATAAAGAAGTTGGCCAGCATTTGTGGGTTTTTTTTAATTGGGTAGCACAGTGGGGACCAAGAACAAAGCAAACTCCTCTCTTAAGTAAAGTCATAATCCTACTTTAAGGAGCCTAATCGTGCAAAAGGTTCGGCATCAAATATACTTCCAGTATTCATTATACAGAATCATATACATTATATTATGGGATCATAATTCTTGATGAATTGATGTGTATATCACTTTGCTTTTGCAGCTGAAGATGATTTTATTAACTTATAAAGTGCCTGGTAGCTTTATCTATAATACAATAGATTTACCTTTTAAAATCTACAAAATTAGAAGTAACTAAAGCTTTAAAATAAATGGTTTGGAATATAAAGGACAATATTTACATCAGAAATATAGTGGAGTAAAAATAGAAAGCAGCATTATGTAGAAATACTTCAATATAGTTAAGATACATTAAAACTGTAATTCAGTAAAGTACTTGAGTAAGTACACTAAGTTGCATTCCATCATTGGTCCTATCCATGCTCTCATCAACTGACAGTGTAAGATGTACTGTAGTCCAGTGGCATTGGTGGGAGGGCAGCAGGTGGGAGCTGGTGCCACCTCGTCTTCCTTCTGGACATGACCTGAAGTTGACATCATCATTCTTTCAAATATTACTTACTATACTTAACACATGAAGTAAAAGTCTAACCTCTTTAGCTCTGTAAGGGGAAAGTCGGGGATATTGTTATTGCTTTTATTATCAGGTGTAGTCAGAACAACATAGACAACATAGAGTTAGGCAGAAATACGGTAAGACTGAGAGAGAATCATGTGAATGCCTGTACAATACTTCCTGGTTATTGATCTAATAGTTGTGGACATGTTCCATCACCATAAAGAACCAAAGTGTTCAAACACACACACATTTCTTTTCCTGTAATCTCTATAATACAAATGTGGACTCTGTAAGCAATGGTACAGGAAGCTCTCTGGTTTCTGTCTGTAGTCCGAGTCCTGTTGACCAATTTGACCAAACTGTCCATGTTAAGAGCATAAGACATTTGACATTTACTGAAACCATGGACTACCAACAGATTTAGCTTTTTATTAAATTTTTTCAAACATATCTTCATTCGTGATTGTTGATCACCAGACAGAAGTGGAAATTTTGGCTCAGATATCCACCACCTACATGAGAAATCAGCCCCGAGAGGCTACATCAGCAGAATAGCCAATGGGTTCCCAGATTGCCTTTGCTGGAGTCGTGCTGCTAGCTAGGCTAAATACATTTGCTGAAATGTCATCACCATGAAGTCAGACATGGTGTGTAACACCTGCTGCAGTTTGCTTCAGCTTGATTTGTAACTCATGAATAAAACTGTTTCTGGATGTGAACTCCTCAACGTGTAAGACAGAAATGTGTCATCCTCTCTTCCAGCATGAACTGCGTTGCCATTGGTAACATCCCTCCAAAGTGCAGCGACGGGCCTTTATTCAACACACAGAATATATACTGAAAGGGGGAAAAAGAAAAGCTTTCTGACTTCTAAAACAGCCTTTTGGAGCAAATATCTCCCAGTAAAACGCTGAATGAGGCTGAATGTTGTTGTAGGATGTGGGAGGGTGAGATATTGATTCCCTGGTGTGAGGCAAACTTGGCAGCTTGGCTGTTTGCAACAGCAGAATGAGTCATCAGCTACAGTGGAGTCAACCCACTTTATGAAATCATCTTCACTTATATACCTCCAGCCATTATCTATGTGTGAGAAAACCTGCCCTCAAACATTATTTTAAGAGGTTTAAAACCACAGTAACGGCTTTGCTAACCTTCTGCAGAGTCTTAATAAATTTCCATGGCAGATGGTGGAATAAACCTGATTTATCTTTTTTAGTTCATTCTCTGAATCCTAAAGCTGAGATCCACCAAAAGATCTATTTAAAGTTGTGCTTATGACAGCCTGAATGGAGGTAGCCATCTTTTAGTCTGCTTCTAAAAGATGGACATACAGTAGCCCCTGAAATGTCACCCATTAGCAGACAACCAGCAGCTACAGCAGCAGGCACACTTGTCAGTCCGCGCCTCTACTTTTAAGCCTTAATAGTAGCCAAAAGGATAAAATTAATTTCTCCCCTCTACAGTTCTTATGAAGGGGTGTGTTTGCCAAAGAAACCAAATTGTTTTTCTTCTGGAAAATAGGACATTTTAACAGTTTACAGGGACTGACTGTTTAGAGCCAGCCTCAAGTGGCCATTGGTTAACCTTGGTTAACTGCAGTAACCGAGAGCGTGTCGGAAAAGCATTGTGAAAGGCTGTTATTTTAGCCCCAAATCTAATCAAATAGTGCAAAAACATAATCAAACAAGGCCAAAAGAAAGAGTTGTAAAAAAAAATGTAAAGTGAAGTGCAAATAAACTGGACTCAAACTCATGTCTTCAGGTTGGAGGCTGTGTGATTGTGTCACTTGCCACCTCACCTGCCTTCTGATGGGAACTTTGGAAATATAATGCCAAATGGGTACCCCCTTCCATTAAGACAGTGGTTATAGGATTTTTGTAAGGAAAATAAACAAACAGTACTCTGCTGAGGCTACTGTGCTGACCTTTATTTCATTGACTGTTTTTAATTGAAAATAATTGATTTTAAAAAAAACATTGGAGAGTGAACTCTTTTCGACTTCTGAAGTCAGGCGTGTCAGAGAGTTTGAGAACCACATTATTAAAATATGGGAAGAAGAGGTTTCTGACCAGACATCAGTATGTCTTGAGTTGGGAGTGTGAATGTATTGTTGTGCTTGTTTGCGTTGAGTCTGAAGTTGGCCTCACATGTTCACTGGTTAGAAGCCAACAAAGCTGTATTTAGTACCATTAAGCACCTATCGGTTTTTTGCCCACACCGGTTTCCTGTCACAGATTGGGTGCGACAGATTGTCGTCTGTGGATTAATTCCATTTTTCTCCTGGGTCTCCACAGAAAATCTGCCAGTCTGTTGTTGGACTAAACATCCAATCAGACTCAGAAAAATACCAAACTGCACTTTATGAAAATATATGTTGCGGTAGTTGTAGGACACTTCATGAGCAAAACACCAGGATACACAGTGTTCACATAGTTTTAATCAGTCTGGGCTCATTAACTGATGCAATTTAATGAGAAACCTGAGAAAGAGAAAAGATCATTTGAATGTGAGAGACACAACCACAACAGAAGGCACACAGAGAGTGATCCTGTGACTAAACAATAAGAGAAACTGTACGCAGTACATTATTTAAACCATGAATATGGGCAGGTACTTCTGCTAGGATTTGAGGGAATATAGGTGTACAATAAGGATGAAGTCCTACAAAACTTCCCATACATTCAACCAATTAATCATTAGTTACTCTGGAGAAGCCACACAGCTCTGTGAGCACAGAAGCCCCGCCCACCTGCTGTTAAAAGCTTTTGCTTATGAGGGACAACCAATCAGAAGAGAGGAGATTTCAGTCAGACAGGAGCCAATCAGGAGAAAGTGTAGCAGTGACGCATCACCTGGAGTTCATGTAAGGAGGTCGGTTTGTGCTGCTACTGTCCCCAGTGCAAGTTACATAATGTAGTTAATGTATTTCAATCCTCTGACGCCAATTAAAATGTAGGCAGCAGATAGATATTTAGAAGAAGAATCATAGCCCGAAAGGACGAATTCTCTGTGAGCCTGAAAAGAAAAATCACAACTCATCAGTCCTCGTGGGAATGGAGCTGAAGTTCGGTAAGAGTTCAGCTCAGAAACATGCTCACACTCATGTTTCATCCTCCCTGCAGGTCAAATATAAGGAGGACTTTGAGAAGATGAAGGGACAGAGTCTGTTTGTTCCTGGAGCCGAACTCATCCATGCCAAGAACATCAGCGCTGTGATATCTGAGGTCTGAATACACATGTGCACGGTTGCACTTCTATATTAAATGAGGGCTGGATCAAATATCTCTTCTTTCTTTAACATTTCCTCATCTTTAAGGTCTAAAAATCGTGATGACTCTGTCTCTTGAACATTGATCCAGCTGTCTGATCATTGTGCTGAAATGTGTGACTGTTTCAGTCTAAGTATAAGGAGGAGGGAAAGAAGGAGGCATCAGTTTCTCTGTACTCCATCCTGCCGGAGACTCCAGAGACGCAACACGCCAGAGAGGCTTCAGAGCTGCAGAGCGAGGTAGTTAGACTTCAGTACGGCAAAACTTTAGTCAACTTAGCTCCAGTTCCTCCACACATCTTGCACCATACTTTATATTAGATTAATTTCATAGCATTCTCATAGAAAGTATGGCAAAATCTCTAAAGACAAGACTCGGGTGGCAAAGAATATCTTGAGAAAATTAATTTTTGTTTGCCTTTAAATACTGTACCAATGATAAAGCAAGACTCTAGCATTGAAAAAGTTGTTTATGTTTGTTTTTCAGATTAAATACAGGGGAAATGTGAAGTCGGAGATTTCCTCCTCCCTTTATTCTCTGCTGCCAGAAACCACAGAGACCCAGTTTGTCAAAGAGCTGTCTGAGATAATGAGTGAGGTCAGACCCGATGAATGGTTTAATGGACTAATGATGATAAAATGGATGAAAAATGAAAGGACCAGTTGATGAATGAATGGGATGAAATGTTATTTCACCACCACTCATCCCTCTGGCACTCTCTCTGCTCCTCAGAACAAGTACAAGGAGGAGGGAAAGAAGGAGATGAGCAGCAGTTTGTACTCTCAGCTGCCTGAAACCACCGAGATGCAGCTCGCCAAGACTGTCCACGAGTTTCAGAGCGAGGTACTCAAGCACGCTTGTTCTGAGTTGTACAGCAGCTGGGTTTTAACATATTTCAGAGTCCACAGCTGATAACACATATTCTATGATAAAATTATGCACCAGCAGAACTATGAAGCCATCTGTCAGGCTGTTTTTGTAGGTTATTTGATAAGATTTACAAGTTGGTGTCTTGTTGCTTCCTGATCTGTTCTAATTGGCTCTGATCTCGTTCTGTTTCAGAAAAAGTACAAAGAAGACGGGAAGAGGAAGGCCTCTATCTCCATCTACTCCCAGCTCCCAGATACTCCAGAAATACAGCACGCTCTGGAGGTGTCACAGCTGCAGAGTGAGGTACACACACACACACACACACACACACACACACACACACACACACACGTTTTGACATCTTAGTGGGGAACTCCATTGACATAATGCTTTCCCTAGCCCCTTACCCTAACCCTAACCATCAGA
>VUQI01058105.1:18553-42641 GCA_015106735.1 Paratilapia polleni
AACATACTGTGAACTTAGAAAGTAAATCTAACTGTAGTCTAAAAAAATGCCTGTCTGAAGATTATTTATGTTTCTTGATGTGAATTTTACCAGATTAAATACAAGGAGGGAGGGAAGAAGGAGCTGTCCAGCTCCCTCTATTCCACTCTGCCTGACACTTCTCAAACCAGCTTTGCCAGAGAGATGACTGACATGCTGAGCGAGGTACTGCAGTAAAAAAAAAAAAATCAAATGTCACATGACTCACTTTCTCCTGGTGATCATGGACCTGTTGATCATGACCTCTGCTCCAGTGTCCTGTGATTTATAATCATACATGTAGTTTTTGAGTGTGAGGTTGATGAGCTGACATGTCACAGGTCTAATTACAACTATATTTAAAAAAATCAAAAAGAAGCAAAGCAAACTTACAAGTTTGTTCTCACTGACTTGGAATTTTGTGATGTGCTTCCTTATATTTTCTGGAATACGTTCATTGGAATTTGGGGTTATCCTTCTTTTTATGACAAGCTAATTATAACCCTTCCAAATTTGTCTTGGTGTGTTATAAATTCTGTGTTAATTTTGTCAACAAAAGCAATGATGAAACAACAGGAAATGTTTTTCACAAGACTGAAAAATAACCTAAAATTAAAGCAGTAAACGAGGCAGTTTTCCTCAGTGAATTAAAAACTCAACATTAATGTGACACACGGACAAATGGAAGCTGATTTAATGCAGTCTTAAACACTTGGATGAATCTGCACAATCACTGCACTCTGTGGCTTCTGATGAATAAAACAGGAGCACTTTGCTGCTCCAAAACATCTTCAGAATCTCAGTAACTGCTTGATCTGTTAAAGTGGACTTTATTTTGTGTCATATACATGCTGTTACAATAGTGAATGTTCATATTAAACCTGGCCACAGTTTCAAATTAAATGAAATAGGACAGTGTACAAGTAACCCCCGTGAGTCAAAAGGTCAGACTGCTCTAAACACTCGGTTTTAGAGTTTTTTCCACTCTTGGCTCTGTGTGATGTCATAAAGAATGGTTATCCCTCTGTTAGCAGAGAAGCCCCACCCACCTGCAGTTCAAACCTTCTATTTACAAGGGCCAGCCAATCAGAGGGAAGTTGGCTTAAAGAGGGAGGAGGTAAAGCAGTTTGTTTCAGACAAAGGATGAACTGAGGGGCTGCACCAAGGCCAAGCATAAGACAAAGAAGGGTTATTTTGAACTGTAATTCATGCACAGCTACTTTAGTAGAGTCCAAGAATAAAAATATGGAGCTGGAAATGGGAAATGGAATAGGTGCATTTTAAATACAAGAAGCACTGAGAAGTTCAATACAGATTCATTTATACAGGCCCAAACCGCAGGTCATGTCAGGATACTTTAAATAGGAAGGTCAAACCCTTAAAGTAACAAGGATATGAAGCCCATCTAATTACTTGAGCATGTGTGAGTTGTGAGTTAAAAACTCAGAACCAAACTCATGGAGATGAGCGGAGAGAGAAAGGTTGAGCATTTACAAACACAAAAGACGAATGGGCCAATGACCACAGATCAGCAACTCTGGAGCCAGAGGTACCTGCAGAAAGGAGAAGAAGGAAACCTAATATTGCCTTTTAGTAATGTCACGTCTGCTAAGAATTTTAACTATTGTGACAAAAGAAAGACCAGACACAGCAACATACTATAAAAAACTGTAGCGCAGCTGACAGTTACAGTAAAAGTAAAGAACATAACATTTCACAGATTAAAACTGGAAAAAATGTCAGTCTGAGCAATAATTAAATAAATTAAGAGTGACTAAAGCTTGTATACGTTTTTATAAAATGTGCTAAAATTAAAAGTTTGATTTGTTTTTAATCAAACACTCATGCTGTGTTTTAAACTTCAGTAATCACAATTATAATAATCTTTATTTAATGGCATTACAAGGAGCCTGACTGGGCAGGAAATTAAACCACAGGCCATAAAAATAATCAGGTTAGGAAAAGACGGATAAAAACAATTTAGTCTATAGAAATTAATACAGTGAAGGAAAAGTTAAAGAACTTCTTAAAGCAAATAAAAGACTTCAAAGGGAACTGAAGTAAAATCAGCTCTCATAAAGTACATTTAAAGATGAGACTTACAGGAGCCGACTTGATTTCCTCCTACGGTTCTTTGGGGATTTGACTGCAAACACAAAGAACATGCATTATTTCAAATACAGGTGAAAGATTTATGGAGGAGAGAGGGCTTTGTAATCAATAAGTAATCAATAAACCTCTTAAAAACTATTCTAAGATAAAGTGGAACACATGCAAAGAGGCTGAAACAGTGAGTGGTGTGATCATATCTCTTATTTCTGAATAATACTTGCATTAGCTCCTGCAGAGACCTGCAGTCATATCAACTCATCGTTTCTAATGTTTCTATTATGAAGTGGTCGCCACAAAGGATCAAAGAGGTTATCTGCATTGCTGCCTTTAATTAGCATTATAGATACAGTCTGCACTAATGAGGCTTGGCTCGTTGTCAGTATTGATCTGTGAAGTCATAAATATGTGTTCATTAACACAAATGATGAAAAAGTAAAACACAGAAGAGAAATAAATATAAACTCCACCATGTTAGAGTTATAATTAATGGAGAAAAGTTTGGTTAATCTGTATGCATTACATATACCAAGTCCTCAATATCTACTGGATTTGAAGCATTTAGCATTCAACAGAAGGAAGTGACTCTTCATGTTTTTGATGTTTAACAGAATAAATACAAAGAGAGTGGGATGAAGAGTCTTTCTAAGAGCGTCTACAGTCAGCTACCAGAGACCGCCGAGATGCAGTTTGCTAAAAATGTTGCTGAGCTGCAGAGCGAGGTGAGGAACAAGCTTTATTTTATGCAGACTATGTTTTCAACCGATTTGTTGAATCAAGCAGCGGGCAATCAGAAAACAACTTCCGCTTCACATAATTCAGTCGTAACAGATCAGAAATAAGTGTCTAAATTTTAAAACATTAACGTTATAATTTTTAAGATTTCAGTATTTTCACAGTTTAATAATACAATAAAAATTTTCTGAGAAGCTGCTTTGTCAGAAATACAGCAGAGGTTTTTGTTCATAGTGAAGCCAAACAAAATGAAATTACTCATCAGTCAGTATTAATTATAATAACGACAGAAAACGCAGTAAAAAAGTTCAGCTCTTGTTCTGTCACTTCTTGATAAACAAAATATTTTGTAGTCAGCACTTCATGTGACTTTTTCACAATAAAAGCAATCATAAGTTTTGCCAATTGAAGGCTTTTAATGTGAAGCAGCAGCACAAAGAAATGCTGCTTTAGAAGTGACTTAAGATAGTGCGGGAATGGTGGTCTATAGAGACATTTACACAGTATAGATACACTGAATGTTTATTTGAATTTTTGGGAGTATTGTAACTTTAACATTTTGGTAAATTTGTAAATTTGAAACTGGACTAACCCACTGATGCAGATAGATTATACACAGTTTTAAACAGTCAATTTAAACAGTTAATTTAATTATAAAAGGTGCATTATTAATTATGGAGAGCCACGGTTTGAGTTCATGTTTAGATTAATTATTACCAAATTCTGTTCCTTGAATTCTTATGAAAACAAAGTATAATTTCATTACATTTACTCCAGATGAAGTACAAAAAGGGAAAGAAGGACGTGTCGAGCTCTCTGTATTCCACTCTGCCTGAGACTCTGGAGATGCTGCACGCCAAAGAGGCTGCTGAACTGCAGAGTGAGGTAAAACCCTTTATTGCTGTAAACACAATAGTAATATAATTATAATCAGCTTCATTTGTATTGTATCTGTGACATATAGTGTGCAACTCAGGGTGTTTCATATTATTATACATTCACATCTACTGGGACATATATATGAGCACATTTACAGTAAATTAACATTGAGGAACAGCAGGGAAATACAATAAAACAGAGTGGATAAATGTACAATTATGAGTTAAATTAAAATAAATGCAAAAAAAAAAAAAAAAAATCTTCCAATAAGAGGAAACAGACTGGAATGCTCCTTAAAAGGAAGATTAATGTGTATTTCAGATTTTTTTTCTTTTCTTGACAGACTTGAAATGTAATTTAGCAGACAGTTCCTCAAAATTATTTTAGACAGTATAAAAGACGTGGCCGTAACCTCTAAATTAATAAATGAAGGGTCCAAAACGAGGCCCAGTTGTATAGAATTGTAAGAAATCTCACTTAATTCAGCATTTTCATGGTCATTTTATGGCCTCAGTCCCTAGTTTTAGGTCTTCCATAATACAGAACTATCTTGATTTTTGTCCAATTTAGAGTAAAATAAATAATAGAGCAGGTTGTGCTTTAGGGCATTGCTACCTTGCATTTGATCAGTCTGTAACGTATGGGTGTGTCCTTGGTTCACCCAAACTTGAAGCTTCGAAGTCTACAAGACAGTCGGTGGTATCATGATGCATATGTCATGTCATGAAAATTACACAAGTTTTCCCAGAGGTTTGAATCCACTTAGAAGTTGTCTCTTTTCAAAGTTTTCATTTGATTCTAAATAGTCACCATTAAGTCAGTAATCTTTTAGCTAATGTGAATAGTTTGCATCACTGGGTGATATCAATATGAAAATTGTGTGTCGTCCATGTAGCTACAAAAACCTGCAGCATGCTGTTGATAATTATTTGATGAATTTCAGCATGAATTATAAAAAACGGTGGACCAAGTATTGAACTCTGTGGAACACCATATGGAATGTAATGCTAGAAACATACTCACCAATACTGACATCCTTGTGTCTTCTTTTTGTTTAATAATATGTATGTGATTGTGTTCGTGTTCAGCTGAAGTACAAGGCCGGCCTGAAGAAAAATCTTTCCTCCAGTTTGTTCCACCTCCTGCCAGAGACTTTAGAGACAGCCCACGCTAAAGAAGTCTCTGAGCTGCTCAGCGAGGTAAAGGGAATAGAAATAGAAATAGAAAAAAAATTTAATTAATTAGTTTACAGGGCAGAAGCTAAAGATGAAATCAAATATCTTTTTTTGCAGGTCAAGTATAAAGAGGACGGTAAGAAGGAGATGAACATTAACCTGTACTCTCTGCTGCCCGAGACCATCGATACACAACATGCTAAAGAGGTGTCAAAGCTGCAGAGTGAGGTACTTTAATACTATTTTAATGAGTTTCTCTTTCTATCAACTGGCTCTTTACAGTTACTTTAAAGTCAGCTGAGATAAATAACCTGTGGATGTGGTATTCTGAAAAAAAAAAGCAACTCTTTAAATAGAAAGCTGCAGACCACACAAAATAAGAACAATTAAGGGAATTAAAGAAGTGAAGAAGTTGTTTTTACACTTCAAAATAAGTTTTTACATTTAAAGTGTCAGATCAGCTCTGGACTTCATCCAAGTTTTATTGGATTTTCTGGGAAAACTGAAGATATTTTTAACCCAGGAATTGCCTTAGCAGTAAACTGTCATGGAAGCCTTTTGCTGCTGTATTTTCTGTGGAGTCTTTTGGGGTATTTCTATCCTCAAGCACAAAGACCAGGCCAAAGCTCTGTGTCCAGTGTGACCTGATGCCATGAGATTAAGTGTGGAATGAACCAAAAAACAAGTATTTAGTCTAGGGCCCCAGAATTCAATGTGTTCAACTATCAATAAATATAGTAAATAAAACAAAAAAAATTCCAATCCGATTAGATGTGATTCTGTAATAGCTTGTTTTTCCATTAGGTGCTCTATGAAACTATGTGATTCTTCCTCGTCTCCTGCAGGTAAAGTATAAAGAAGGTCTGAAGCAGAAGATTCAGACCAGTTTATATCATCAGCTCCCAGAGACCACAGAGACACAGCTGGCCAAACAGCTGTCTGAACTGCAGAGTGAGGTACGCATACAAACAGAAAAAGGTTGAAATTTTTGCCAGAATGCGTTGTTATTTTATTACTCAGTGTAGCTTTAAGGCTCGCTGCTTCTGGTCAATGTTGACTTGTTTGCAAATCCAAACTCTTCAAAATGTACTCCTAACGTGCAAATGTCTTTGTCAGAAGGTAAAAAAGAAATTAAAATACGAGTAAAGGAGCAGTCAGAGGCATAAAATTAATGTCGCCGTCTAATGTAGCAACCCCAAATTTTGCACGTTGTGTGTGATGTGCAAAGGTATTTCTGTTTGCACAAGGACGACTGCTTGACCTGACAGGTAGAAATGTAGCAAATGATTGGCAAAAATTAAGTTCGTGTGGGGTAAAGTAGTAACTAGAGGCTGCAGAGTGAGTTGCAAAAACCACCACTGATGCAAAGGGTTCATTTGAAATTGCAGACCAAGTACAAAGAGGTGGGTAAAAAAGAGGCTAACACCTGCCTGTACTCCCTCCTGCCTCACACCATGGAGACGCAGCATGCAAAAGAAGCTGCAGAGCTGCTCAGTGAGGTAATGTGCTGTTTTCTTGTAGTATTGCCTGAGGAAAATGTGTAGCTTTTCACAGAAATATAAATCAAGAATATGTTTCTGAGAATGTGGAGTTGTTTTATCTGGCTACAAGATGAATCACAATTTAATGTCAAGTGAGGTTCAAAGAGAACCCAAACACAGACGTGAAGAGTTATTTTCTGAACTCCAGATACAAAGTTACAATAAGACAAAGGCAGAGACAGAGGCAAGAAGCACAGGAACTCAGGGAATGCACACAGGAGGGCAAGTAAACGGACGGATGATCCAACAAAGACAAGATTAGTTATCCACAAAGGGCTGAAACAAGACACAGGCAGGAACAATTAAAGCACGGTCAACAATCAGGAAAGGAGGGAAAAAGAGCAAAGACATGAAGTAAAAACGACTAACCTTCAAAGTAAAACAGGAAGTAACTAAAAGACAAATATCTCCCTCTGACAAGCATGAAGACAGAGGCGAGAACACAGAAGGTAGGAGGAAATGGGGAAACTAGACACAAAGGAGTGCAAGAACAATAAATATGACAGGGACCATGACATTTAAAGCAAAACTGTCAGAAAGGTAAAAACAGAGGCAACAATACCATCAATATGTAGCATTAATAGATAGCATTTCATCTTTTTAAGATGCCTACATAGAACTATTTTATAAACATTTCCTTTTTTTGGCTCTGTAGATAAAATACAAGGAAAGCAGGAAGAAGGAGCTGTCCAGTTCACTGTACGCCACTCTGCCCGACACTTCAGAAACCAGCTTTGCCAGAGAGATGACCGATATGCTGAGCGAGGTAAATGAAACACCACAGTAACCTTCAGTCACCTGATGGTGACCAGAGCAGAATCTAAAACTTATAGCTACTGTTCACCTCACGGAAAAATATTTCAGGATATTATACAAAGTATACGTACCTGGATATCTGTCAGTGACTGATTAGAGATATATACAGGAAAGGTGCATGAATAATATTTTCACAATTAGAGAGAGCTCAACAAAATATGAAACCTTAGTTTTTTACAGTGTGAGCTAAATTCTAAATGTCCTCTTAGTATCAACCTGCACAAACCTACTTTGGGTTATGTTTCTATTTTAGTAAAAATCTAAATAAATCTGAAAAGAATACCGGAAGGTTTTGTGGTAATAATTACACAGAACGTCCTGAAAAATAAAACTACATTGTGTGCATTCATATAGACGGCGTTCACATTAGTTGTAATTTACTGAACCAATTGAAAGCTATTATTGTTGTCCCACAATTTCTGTCAAATTACAAACAGAAGGTTTTATGATGACTTTATGGTCCCATAAAATAAAATCAGTACCAGTATTTGTTAATGCAGTTTCTGCTGTTTGTCATGTCAAGATCTTTTAGGCTGTGAAAACCCCAGTTTATCCCAGGATTATTAAAATATTTTCTATCATATTTGGTTAACTTGCATGCTTTTGACAGAGGGAGAAACTTCATGAAGACATGGGTGTTCTCCTAGTGTTTTCACCCTTTGGAATATCAATACCAACCTGAATGCATCCTACTAAAAAGCAGGACACTGTTACCGATATATTGGCTTATTATCAGCCGATATTGGCTCTGTTGTCTGATATTGGCATATCATGAGAAAACAATGTTGCGATTAGGCCAATGCAGTAGTCATTGTTCATGCAAACTGTGATGTCAAACACAGCCCATAACCATTTATACTCGTGCTTAAGGTTCACTGAATTTGTTTCAGTCTACTTCTAAAGTACTGGTGTCACAAATTGGGGGGGGGGGGTGATTAATTAATTAATTTTTAAAAAATCACATCTTCATGCTGGAATATGACTAGAAGTTGTCAAAACAGGAAACAAGAAAAAAAAACTAAAACATTTCTGTTGCAACAATCTCCCTGGTTACAAGCCAGGTTACAAATATCAGGAGGTGCATGACAAACTCAAATGACACCAAAGTGTACTGCACACCAGCAGTTGTGGCATCACTGTTGGTGCCCAAAGGCAACAACAGCAAGCATAATTTGGCTGCAAGATGGCATTTACCAATGTCAGCGGCCGATATGACTGACATCTGTTGTGTCACATCCAATTGGGGCTGGCTACGTGTTCAACAAAAGCTCTAAGACTTTAAAACAGATCAGTTATTTTTTATAAAAAGGATTTCTTTGTTTTCCAAAAAAAAGAAAGCAAAATAAATTACAACAAAAACAATATAAAAAACCAAACAAAAACTTTGGCAATATGTGCATCCCTACCCCAAGCTATTAAAAAGTGACGCATACTGTTGCACTGGCTGACATGTTTTCTGTTACCATGAACACGCACACTGTAGTTTAGTATGACTCAGTCCAACATAAATCCTCCTGCTGCCACAAATACTCACTGTAGAGCACAAGATGTTGATTTGTCCACACTTGAAAATGCACTTTTTCAAAATAAAAAAAAAGTGTGACTACACAGTATAATTATAAACTAACAACAGCCTACTGGTTAATGGATGGAATGACACATCAGTACTGTTGCTGTAGCTACCTGGTTCTTAATATACCTCGTGCACAGATTTAACGTCATGATTAGACTGTTGACTGGTTTCCACACTAACATTATTATTAGAAATTTACCAGATAATCGGAAACACCTTCCCCATTTTAAACTGTCATTCAAATTGTTGTGTGAGATTCAGTTAAATATACCAACTCTTATTTTGTTTCTGACATTTTGGAGAGAGATTAAATAAACATGAGATCTCCAACATGCAGGAGGGATCCGGGATGTGCTTCAACAGAGAGCTAATGCATCCCCAAAATAAGTAAAATGCAAAGAGAGCTGCAGTAAGAATGCTGTTTGATTAGTTATAAATAATCACTACCCCGATTATCCAATGCTCTCTGATGTTTTTACCTTAGATGCTCATCAGAGGCCAGATTAGCATCAGAAACAGGATCAAAGCAGCATCGCAGGCTGTTCGTAATGCGCATTACGAACAGCCTGCGATGCTGCTTTTCAATAAAGGAGTTAATAACAATATCTGATCTGTAACCAAGGAAAGATGGAAAGACAGATTTGTTTTCAGTTCCTTTTTAGGATATAGGTAAGTGGCATTTTTAGGGTCTCAGTGACTACAGTTTCCAAAAAAAGACATTATTTTCACTAAGCTGTTTACTAATAAAAATATGGATTTTCACTAAGATTCCTGTTACATGCATCTGTGCATACTCCAGTAACAACAACATCTAAATTATCACACTGACATATGAAAAAAGAGGGTATCCAAAAACCTGTGGGCTTTTTAATGACTTTTTCCTGCAAACTGTTGGCTGATTGGTTTGTGAGCAGCTGTAGGCTGTATGTGTGTACAAATGTTGAAAACGCCTGTAAAAGCTCCAACTGAGACACATATTCCAGCATATCCCACGTTTTAGTTTTAATTTAGAATATCCAAATCAAATTTGCTGTTTACATAATGCTACAGTCACATTAGGGAAAACGGTGGTTAGAGGCCTCAGCATGACCAAAATTATTGCAACCGTGTGCATATTGCGATCTCATTGCCTTTGAAATGATTGCTTCGAAGACTGGGACCAGGTCTGTCACCACTTGCAGTCAGTTGTCATCCTCAAAGTGACTTTGGTGCGTCAGGATGGTGATAAAACAGCAATAAGACAGAGTCAGTCTGCTGTCAGTTTGCGATTGAATAGGGTCAAGTTGGCAGTTACATGCAGTCTGTTTGTGATAATACGGCAATTAACTGTCGGCAAAAATTGCAAATCTGTTGCCGTCTATATACACAGGAATTCACATTAAACAGAAATTGTCATTAACCACTTACATTTAGAGTCCAGCCAGAACCTCATAGATCTGAAAGAGAAATTCATAAATTCCTCCACAAATAGTGACGTAGTTGCTACAAAATGACACAGGCGCTCAGAAACCTTGCTATTATATAGGAATATAACCAGAATACAACCAGATGACAACCATTTAAGTTGAGTCCCTATTGCAAAGAGATACGCTCATCGGCGCAGACTGACTCAGATTGAGTGCAGACTTTCAAGGATTTGTAAGATGAATCTGATTTGAATTATTTTTATCTTAATCTCTGTCCATCTCTTCCAGAACAAGTACAAGGAGGACGTGAGGAGAAACCTCTCTCAGAGTTTTTACTCTCAGCTACCAGAAACCTCAGAGATTCAGTTTGCTAAAACTGTTTCTGAGCTGCAGAGCGAGGTGAGCGAAAGAATTATGGGTCCTACATGTTTTTGTGTAAAAATATGTTATTGGAAAATCCCATAGGACTAAGAAGCAGCATAACATGTGGTCTATAGCATCAGAGTGCCCTACAGTTTAACTCACATTTTCTTAGCCAGATACTTGTTCAGTGAAATTTTACTAAAGTTTCAGGGAAAAATGTTCCTGTGAACTTTGGCTAGATTGTATTCCCCAGTGTCCATGCAAATTAGTTCCAAATATTTAAATGTATCTTTCCAAAATTTGCAGGTAAATAAATCCTGATGCAGATATCACATATATGCAGATGATGTGTAACTTTGTATTCCACTTTTCTCTCCTAATGAGTGATTTACCACAGTAAAAGTGACACACGAAATTTAGTTGCACAAGAAAGAGATGGAGACTGAGCGTTTTTGGCAGCAGGTCTATGTACATCTGGAGATACTGGCCTTATCAGGGTTAAATTTAATTAGAAGAAACAGAAGCATATGAATGTGTAAAATCAGTTTAAAACAGATGGGTTTTTTTGTTTGTTTGTGTTCAGATGAAATACAAAGAAGCAGGAAAGAAGGGTGTGTCGAGCTCCCTCTATTCGACTCTTCCTGAGACTCTGGAGACACAGCACGCCAAAGAGGCTTCCCAGCTGCAGAGTCAGGTACCTGTATGCATTCATCATCAGCCAAGTGTCCCCAAGGTGTTAATAAATTAGTCTTAGGCCCCAAACATGTTCCTCACATGCATACCAATCTGGTGAACATAAACAGAGCCGTTACCACAGCAAACATGGAGTCTATGGAGGAACTTTTACTACTAAATATTAATCATTAGGTATTAAGCGTTACACTTGAGAAAGCTTAAGACGTTTTGTGCAACTCACTCCTGAGCTTGAATGGATCCATGTTCAAAAAAGGATAAAAAAAACCAAAAACTTTCCATAGCTCTCTCTCTATTATGTTCTTTGCTCTGGTGTGGTCTTCCAGTACATTCTAACACTAAACTGATTAAAGTTATTGTGAATGATGTTCTTTAACCACGTCTGTTCCAGCTGAAGTACAAGCAGACTTTAAAGAAATATGGCCCCAGTCTTTACCACCTGTTGCCAGAAACCAACGACACAGAGTTTGTCCGCCAGCAGTCAGAGATGCTCAGTGAGGTATGATTTCTACTTGTTCTCAGGTACAAATGTGTTTCAGCTGTTTATTCCTCCAATTAAAAAAAAAAAAAATCATCAGCTCTGGTATTTGAGCTGTTTTGGTCTTCTCACAGAGAATTCAGTTTCAAGATTTATTATGTGATGAGTTAAGTAAGCTTGCATATAAAATGTGACCTGCTTAGATAAGAAGTCTCACTCTATGATGTGATCCTGTTGTAATATTAAAACAAAAAATATGTGTGAATGAATAAGAACTCTTTGTCTTCATCTTTCTGGCTGTATTTTGTTTCATCCCAAGGTCAAGTACAAAGAAGACAAGAAAGACATGAGCATCAACTTGTACTCTCTGCTCCCCGACACCCTTGACACCCAGCATGCTAAAGAGCTGACAGAGATGCAGAGCGAGGTGGGTGCACTGAATATTCAATATGCAGTTGGGTTTCACAGAATCACCTGTAGACTTCGATCCACTGAACAGCTTTTAATGTTTATCTTTACAAATCACAATCAGACATTTAACAAAACAAGATTGTGATAATATTTAGAATTTTGTTTTGATGAAAGATATTTTTTTACCCACATGCTTTCAGTTTTATCTTACCTCATAAATTATGTGGCTACTTTATGTAGAAGCTGAAGCTGAAGGTAGAAGTTGTATTTATAATTTGTATGCAGAATTCATTCTTGAATTTAGCTGCCTCAAACAAGATGAATGAGCTGTTATGGGCTCTGGTTGCTGTGAAATACAGAATGGACAAAACTGAAGCTAAATACTTATCAAACCATGAATGTCTGGGTTTATATCCTGCAATTAAAACTTAGAAAATATGGGTAATTTTAAAGCGTTATTTCAGCATTTTTAGTTTTATGGATCTAATATAGAAAGGAACCATTGTTTTATTTATTTTATTAATGCACCGCGGAGGCATTTAGACCTTCATGTTGGGAATTAAAATAGTAACCGTATATTTTATAGGAATTTGTAATCAGTCTAAAATTGCCAAAAATCTTGGCCTGTACCCAAGAAAAGGCAATTCAGTGATATTTAGCATTTGCTCATAACAAACCAGGTTGGTCATTAACAGTGACACAACTAACCTTAGAAACATGTTTGAATATCCTGGACGAGCCCCCAACTATCACAAACGTGCTCAAATTAAACCACAAATAGGAAGTCCATGCAAGAGATTTGTACTTATGTAAAAATCAATTTTCTTTGAAAAAGAACTGACAAATATACAAAAACTAAAGAAAATTAATAATAGGTGACCTAAAGAGAGAGAGAGAGAGAGAGAGTGGGGCCTAGTTTTATAGGCTGAAAGGCCCGGTGAACTCTCCTCTATCAGCCAGTTGCTCTCCAAGGTAGGCTCAACCTCCCAAGAAAGTAGGAGGGGCATCCCATTTTGTTATAAATATACATACATTTTTTCTATTCTTCTAGGTGTCCAAGGTGGATATTGAGGGAACCACATGGAGCTTTGCATATTGCTTAGTTACTTGCTTGTAACGTCCTGTTTGAGGAACTAAATTTTGGTCTTTGCACTAACTGTGCCTTTCAGGCTAAATACAAAGACACCAGTAAGAAGCAGGCATCAACGTCTCTATACCACCGACTACCTGAAACTCTGGAGACACAGCACGCTAAAGAGGCGTCACAGCTACAGAGTCAGGTATACATGAACATGGACACATACCCTTTTAATCTTCTAAAGACCTTTGTTAACGTAATGCTTTAAACCTAAAGCTAGATCTAAACTGCTAAAGAGAGTTTTGAAGAAGTGAGTGATGTTGCAGCTCACTTTGAAAAATATACAGTACCTACCACAAAAATACATAAACAAAAGTAACTTAGATGTTGTTACTCCAAAATCTAAGGTTAGTGGGTCAACTTAAGCACAATATTTAACTTTCTACAGTTTTTGGAAGGAATGTCCAAAAAAACAGTAGCCCATGTAATCTAATTTATTGATCCTGAGCTTTACTTTTGTATAGTGTAAACTTTATTTGTGTACTACCATTGGCATATAAAGTGAGTGCTGCAGAAAGGGAATAAAGACAAGAAAACAAACTGCTGTAATCTAAATTACTAAAGCCCTTTCCAGGTTGAAAGCTGTATTTTCAATCTCATATTTTACTGAAATGAACTGAAAATAAACTCTGGCAGCTGCTTGGAATCAGATGTATTATTGGGAAAATGAATAAACTCATTATCAGCAGTTATATTAAGAATACACAGCTGAGTAGCTAAAATGAGTAAATCCAAATTTTTCAGTAACCCGTTTTTTATCCTTTTTGTGAAAGTCCGTATTTTGTCTCCTCTGTGTTGTGTAGATCTCATATAAAGAGGCTGTTAAGAAGTACTTGTCATGTCCAGTTTATCACCTGCTCCCTGACACTCTGGAGACCCAGTTTGCCCGAGAGGTCAGCGACCTGCAGAGCCAAGTAAGAGCAAAAAAAACACAGCGGGGATGCTTTTAAACTAAACTGTAGATTCAACTTATTTATACATTTTTGAGGAAGCCAAGTGAGACAATAATTGGAGTGAACGCCATCATTTTAAATAAAATTATGTCATTCACATGCAGGACTCACACATGCCTTGTTTACTAACCAGCACTTGTGTTCACAGAATTCAGCACTTGTTCTCTATAGTAATGACTCTCTGTAGATTATTGAAGTATCCATACACTAAATGTATTAAATATGAGGTGCAAAACTTTTTGTCATTTAAAGCCCAGTCAAGTTTTCCATTGCCCAACATAACAGACTAATAACCCAGTACCAAAGCTTCAGAGGCCATTGACATCAGTCTAGAAAGGGTTACAAAGCCATTTCTAAGGCTTTGGGACTCCAGCAAACCACGGTGAGAGCCATTATCCACAAATGGAGAAAACTTGGAACAGTGGTGAACCTTCCCAGGAGTGGCCGGCCTACCAAAACTTACTCCAAGAGTGCTTCAACGACTCATCCAGGACGTCACAAAAGAACCCAGAACAACATCTAAAGAACTGCAGGCCTCACTTGCCTCAGTTAAGGTTACTGTTCATGACTCAACAGTAAGAAAGAGACTGGGCAAAATGGCATCCATGGGAGAGTTCCCAGGAGAAAACCACTGCTGACCAAAAAGAAGACAAAGACTCACATTTGCCAAAAAACATCTTGATGATCCCCAAGACTTTTGGGAAAACATTCTGTGGACTGACGAGACAAAAGTTTAACTTTTTGGAAGGTTTGAGTCCCATTGCATCTGGCATAAAACTAACACAGCATTTCATAAAAAGAGCATCATACCAACAGTCAAACATGGTGGTGGTAGTGTGATGGTCTGGGGCTGGTTTGCTGCTTCAGGACCTTGACGACCAAGCACACTTGGATTATGCAGCAGGACAATGATCCAAAACACACCAGCATGTCCACCTCTGAATGGCTCAAAATAAACAAAATTAAAGTTCTGGAGTGGTCTAGTCAAAGTCCGGACTTACATCCGATTGAGATGCTTTGGCATGACTTTAAACAGGCCATTCATGCTCAAAAACCCTCCAATGTGGCTGAATTAAAACAATCCTGCAAAGAAGTGTGGGCCAAAATTCTTCCACAGTGATGTGAAAGACTCATTGCCAGTTATCACAAATACTTTATTGCAGTTCTCGTTGCCAAGGGTGGCACAACCAGTTATTAGGTTTAGGGGGCAATTACTTTTTCACATAGAGCCAGGTAGGTTTGGATAGCTTTTTTCCTTTAATAAATGAAATCATTTTAATTAATTTAAAAACTGCATTTTGTATTTACTCAGGTTATCTTTGACTAATATTAAAATTTGTTTGATGATCTAAAACATGCAAGTGTGACAAATGTGTAAAAAACTAAGAAATCAAGAAACATGGCATTGTATGTATGGGTAAGAGTTAGTTTTTTCTTACTAGAGTTAAGAGTCTGCCTGGTTTTGGCGCTGGTGCAGTATGCCTCGATAACTTTCAGGATTTGGGCGTCTTCTTCCAGAGCGGCTGTACCTGAGAAAGAGAAGGTGCCGGGAAAAAAGCACATTTAATTCAAATGCTAATGTCTTTGTAACTCTGTTTTACCATTTCTCTCCCACCATCTCCACAAATGTCACATACGCTACTAAAGAAATAGTCAGACATATTGGAAAATACACGTATTCACTTTCTTACTATAAGACGGGAAGAAGCAAGCTCCAGCCCAACTCTGTCCAAAGTGTTTCATATCTGTCTTCCACTCCTTAATTAACACTTTCATTAATATACATAAAAGGATGTATAAACAACAATATGTGGCTTTCCATAGAGTTACAACATGCTACAATAGGCTACCCGCTTGCCTTTGCTAAGATAACAACTACATTACTTGACAGATAACAGAGTGGTAGTGACCTTCTCTTGCCAAGGCTGCGATTCAGCCATTTCTCAAATGTCAAACTATTATTTTTATATGAAAAAAACAACAACAAAAAAACAAAACAAAAAAACATCCTAAGCATATAAAAATGAAAGAGTTTAAACATACTCTTCCTCAAGGCAAATTCCTCTTCAGACTGTTTCCTCTCAGGTTTGCGCTTGGGAAGGAGTTTCTTCACACTCTTAGGACTTTTACTAAGATCCTGCACATGGGGGTCAAAAGGCAGAAAATGTTATGAAAAGTCTACATTTAGAAAAAAATTTATAAAATATATTTAGGCCTACCTATTGTGCATTTCAGTAGCATATACATTTTCTAAGCATTTGTATTACAAGGTTTTAACATAAGCAACATAAATCAACTTTACCTCCTTGTAGCAGAGGGCAGCAGAGGGCCGTAGTGGTGGTGCAGGTCGTAGGCAGCTCAGGCTCCAGGGTTTGGGGGTGTTTGGTGGTTCCAGTGGGCCCCACATCATGGTGCTGTGAGATGTCCCATGGGAGGATGGGTGAGGCAGGGTGTGGTAGGTAGGAGCCACTGTCATGGCCCTGCTCTCACCATGTCGAGATGGGGTGAGAGGGTGAGATGGGAGCTGAAGAAGGAAAAAACAACAAGGTCAGATACTCTTTAACATCTAATAAACACACAGTTAATGCACATATGCAGTCTATTGTGGGTTAATTATGTACTGATTAGGAATGTACTGATTACATTTACAGGGGTGGATTCATAAAGCAAAGATGACGTAGTTACTGCTGTCACCGTTTTTAATGAAAAATATAGTTCATACATGGAAAAGATTATTTTAAAAACCCATCAGTTTAAGTCAAAATTGTCCATACATAAAAACTACAGACTATGCTGTGTACTCTAAGCAGAGCATTCCTAAAATAAACAGTACACTCAACCCATTGATTTATTTTCAGTTAACTAATCAACTGTTTTTCTCTTTACTAACAAACAATATGGCAAACTATCAGGCCCTGTTGATTAGATAATCACGACACCAAGCCATCTGAGAAGGGAGAGTGGAATTCATACTGGATTGAGCACCGCAGATTCAAAAATTTCATGGATAAATGTTGGGCTGTTTGCTGACTTACAAAAGCATACAAGTAAACTAAATGGCAAGTCTAAGGTGTCTTTTTCTTCTTCTTTCTGCTGCTCCCTTTAGGTGTCACCACAGCAGATCAACTGCCTCCATCTCACCCTATCCCCCTAGCATCCTCCTCTAGCACACCAACCCTCTGCGTGTCCTCCTTCACTACATCCATGAACCTCCTCTGTGGTCTTCCTCTTCTTCTCCTGCCTGGCAGCTCCATCTTCAACACCCTTTGCCCAATATATCCACTGTCCCTCCTCTGCACATGTCTAAACCATCTCAGCCTTGCCTCTCTAACTTTTTCTCCAAACCGTTCTACCTAAACTGCCCCCCTTAAAAAACCCATTTATAATCCTGTCCATTCTGGTCACTCCCAATGAAAATCTTAACATCTTTAACTCTGCCACCTCCAGCCTTTTTTGTTAGTGCCACCATCTCCAAACCATACATCACAGCAGGCCTCACTACCGTCTTGTAAACCTTTCCCTTTCACTCCTGCTGCTATCCTTCTATCATAAATCACCCCTGACACTCATCTCCACAGTGTGGTTCATATAAATGAATTTAAACTAAATTAAAATGTGTAATTCATTTCAATTTAATTAAATGTTTGGAAAAGTCTCGGCCCTTGTAGGCAAAGGACAACCTCATCAGAGTTGCAGCCAACATACTTTTCACAGCATCACATAAAGCCTTTAAGACTGCCATTAAAACATCTCAATCATTCATCTGACCTGCAGTCTAGGTTAGTAGTTCTTTTAACATCATACACAGGCAAAGGGCCCTTTTGGGAAATGCATTCCTCAACAGCCTAGATGCCCTATACCCTGGATTCTTTTGGGACTCCCAACGCAACGTCAAACCAGATATGAAATGCATCTCCTCCACTGTGCGTGTCCTGGGATCTGCTCCCAGTTGGACATACCGAAACTCCTCTACTTAAATCAGCCAAAATAATACCTTACATATGACAATTACCTCCTTCCACAAGAGAGCCACCAACATATACTGTGGCATATTGAAAATAAAATGATCATAACTGCTCATTCATTCATTCATTTCAAGGATAAATGTTGATTATTGCGCATTTTTATTAATTTCACCAAATGCAATTGTGTATTGTGGCAATTCCAGTAAAAGAAATAAGCCACTTCACGTGGGTTTGCATCGTCATTTGAGGTGACTGCTAGACATTATGTGTGTAATGTATGGTAATTTAAGGGGTCATGGTCAGTGAGAAATCAATATATACTGGGTTTCAATGAATAGAACGAAAATTATCTGCATGTGGGTATGTAATCACTGAGTTCTGACCGTGTGGCAGGGAACAGTGAGTGGTTTGTGGCTGGGCGCTGTGGCTGCAGTGTGTTTGATTTGTCTGGTCAGGTGTTCCACCCAGTCCTGCAGGTCCTGCTGGTTGGTGCATATCACCTGGAGACGGTCAAACATTGTGCCTGCAGGAACAGATACAATATTATTTAAGTTGCTAATGAAAATAGTGAAAATGAACATCTTGCTTCTAAAATGTGGCTTTACCATTGAGCTCAAAAGCATTTTTATGGGCTTCACAGTCTTCTAGTTTGGTTACTGTCATGCCTGCCAAGGGCAATTTTCCCTGCAGAGAGAAATAATCACATTAGACACATGACATAAGAGGAAAAACCCAAAAACTTTTCTATATTTTTTTAAAACTGAACTCCCAGACTTGAGAGTGGTTTGAGAAAAATAAAAAGAACTTTAAATGAGATTACTGACCTGGAATATGAAGCCACTCATCCTGGGGCTGGCAGACAACATGAGGAGGACGTGGGGGAAGAGCATGAGGTAACGCTCACTCTTCTCCTAAACAAATAAATGAGAGGATGAGTGAGTAAATTCATTTTCTGTACACATGTGATGCCTTTTACTTGTATTATATTGTTTTGTTTTTTGTTTTTTTTAACTTAGGAGTGGTAATATAGTACAGGCTAATCTAGAAGCAAAAGTAAAAAAGAAACAGCCACACAATCAGACCACTGCAAATTTAAGTCAAATATGGCAAAAAATATATATAAATAAATAAATAAAACTCAATTATTTTGACAAATATTATCTCCTTATGTGCTTGTAGCAAAGGTTCAGTGACTGAGTACTGGCCCACATCTTAAGGATTAGGAACCACAGGATTTTTTTGGTATTGAAGTGTTGCAAACTTTAATGCCAAATCATTTAAACGGGCTACATAGGATTAGGCAGGTATAAACACTAACTGTTTTTAGCTTTGATTTAACATTTGCAAGTTTTGGAACCCATTTCTGTAACACTGTCTTCAGTTTTAACCTGATTGTTTCAAGTCTTTGACATGAAGTAGCCAATTGTACTACATGTGTTGAAGTGATTAATTAAATGACAATAACAAGACTGCAACTTATGCACTGTGATATCATATTCACAGAAAATGACTACTTGTAGCACTTTATGGCAGAGGAGCATACAGGTGAACGAGGCAGAAGGCATGAGTACCTCTGACAGTTGACTCTGGACTAAGACCTGGCTCATGTAGATCACTGAGCCTAGGGTTTTGATGTCGTCCCCCTCCCACAGCCGGATGGACTCAGTGAGAATCTGCAGCTCCAGCTCCTTTCGTTTCCGCACCTCCTGGCACTGAGCCTAGTGTGATGGAGACAGATGACTGTTTCAAAACCTGCTGTCAGTCCATTTCATTTCATATGAAGTCTGGTTATGTGCTACATCTGACTGGAGAGGAAGTGTGTTCGGCTTACAGACAGATTTTTGAAAGACGCCATGCACTTCTGGATGTCTGGCCTGTCTGGATGATTCTCCTAAAAGAACAGACACACGTTACAGATTTAACAAAAAGCTAAACACAGGAGCTCAAAACAAATGGTTATGCAGAGACACACACCTCCATGTGTCTCTCCAGCTCTTTAAGTAGTGTGGGGTATTTGTCCAGTCTCATGAAGGGTTTACTGAGGCCTGTGGTCAGGGTGAGGATCCCAGGGCTGACGGCACCACGTCCTTCCATAAACTCTCCCAATACTTCACTGCGAGAGAACCAAAGAGAGACAAAACATTTTATCTACCCCACAAACAGCATCTTCAATGGGTTTACAGGCAACACATGAATCTGTGTCATTTGCCTTTGTTAGTAATGTAATAGTCTCAAGAAACACTGAAGGTCAAACCATCCTAATTGGCATTCAGACTGTTGCAGCTCACTTGTCCTATCTGAGAGTGTCTCATAAATGAGAGTGACAGGGGGGTTAACAAAATCGTGATATGAATTAGGAAGTTAATTTCAGCAAGTAAATGAAGCCACAGAGGCAGCTAGGGATGCAAGTACCTTTGATTTTCATTATCAGTTAATCTGTAGATTTTCTTTTCAGTTATCTGATTAATCAATGCTCTATAAAAATGACAAAATAATGCAATATTCCTCTTCATCTTCAGATACAGTCCATAATTTGTTGGACAAAGATACAATTTTTGTAGTTTTGGATCTGTACACCACCACAGTGGATTTTAAATCAAACAATAAAATGTGATTGAAGTGCAGACTTTCAGCTTTAATCCAAGGGGTTTTACAAAGATTTTGCATTAACTGTTTAGAAATTACAGCCATTTTTATACACAGTCCCCCATTTTCAGAGGCTCAAACGTTATGGGTCAAATTAATATAATCTTAAATATAAGGACTGTTTTTAATACTTGGATGAAGTCAAAGTGACTGCCTGAAGTCTAGAACCCATGGACATCACTAAATGCTGAGTTTCCTCCCTTGAGATGCTCTGCCAGGCCTTTATTGGAGCCACCTTCAGTTGATGCTTGTTTGTGGGTCTTTCTGCAGTCAGTTTTTTATTTAATAACTGAAAAGTATGCTCTGTTTGGTTGAGCTCAGGTGACTGACTTGGCCATTGAAGATTATCCCATTTTGTTGCCTTGAGAAACTCTTGGGTTGCTTTTGCACTATGCTTTGAGTCATAGTGCTGACAAAGTGCTGTCCGATCAAGTTTTGTAGCATTTGGCTGAATCTGAGCAGAGAGTATAGCCCTGTACACTTCACAATTCACACAATTCCTGCTACTTCTATCAGCAGTCACATCATCAATAAACACTAGTGGCCCTGTTCCACTGGCAGCCATACATGTCCATGTCATAACATTACCTCCACCATGTTTAACAGATAATGTGGTATACTTTGGATCATGAGCCATTTCTCTCCTTCTCCAAACCTTTCTCTTCCCATCATTCTGGTACAAATTAATCTTGGTTTCATCTTCTCCAGAACACTGCAGGCTCTTTTAGACGTTTTCTGGCAAAGTCTAATCTGGCCTTCCTGTTCTTAAGTGTAACCAATGGTTTGCACCTTGTTGTAAACCCTCTGTATTTCCATTCATGAAGGCATCTCTTGATTGTAGACCTAAATGCCTTTAATTCATACACCGTTTATGTTAAATTTTTGTAAAACCCCTTGAAAACATAGTAATTGTTTGATTTAAAATCCACTGTGGTGTACGGAGGCAAAACTACAAAAATCGTGCCTGTGATGTGAACATACCTGTGTTTGGTGAGTACATTGACTGCAGAGGGATGGTTGGAGCAGTAACCAACATAGAGAGCCTTCATCTGTGGCATGTGCTTGAGGAAGAAGCCACCTACCCTTTGTTGGCTTTCTGGAAGCCTAAAGAGATTAAAAAAGGATCACAGCAGGTCAAAATATATCTATATAAACTCTCCCACACTGAGAAGAAAATGGTGTAGGCAGTGTGTACATATGCAATGGAATTCTGTAAATTTCCACAGTAGAGTCTACTTCAACATCCCTGTAGTACATGCAGCCCAACACTAGATGTCCCCAAGCTTATTATGAAGCAGTGAATGGTGTGCATGCTGCTGCAGTGGGGCTGTGTGTGCTGGGAGGGACTAACTTGGTGCACTCCTCCAGTGATTGGACGAGCATCTGCTGGAAGGTGCTGATCTCTTCCAGGTTTCCCAGAATAAGAGCCACATCTGAGCTGCTCAGTCTGGAAGGAAAAGTGATGACAGGGAGGCAAACTGGTGACAAATTATTCAGTAAAGTGTAAATACAAGTGAAGGACTTAAGTCAACTGTATTGTTTAGGTTATGGAATAAAAATTTGATCCAGGTTCATTTTATACAACATTTCCAACAAAAATAATGGTATGTGCTTTATGTCTAAGTGAGTCATACTTGTCAATGTTCTGAAGAGGTCGCAGGTAGTTCATCAGGAGACTCTGAAGGTCCTTGGAATATTCTGTCTCTGTTTCTAAAATGTTCTGCAACACCTACAAATATAAAAAAAAAAATTTATTATTATTAAAAACTTTATTATTTTTTTAAAGGAACTCAAAGAATAACTATAGCAACTCTAATAATAATAATTTTAAATAATTCTTTGACCGTCTTGAAATTCTTCTATCAAAAATTCTTCTATTTTTTTTTTTTTTTTTTATAAAATCAGTATTAACAAACCAAATTCATTCATTCATTCATTCAGTGCAGTCAGTTACTCATAATCAGCCACAAGACCCACATAAACAGATAAACATGTCTGAGTGACTACTAAGTGATAAAGATGCACTGCGTGAGACGATAAACAACTTTACTTTGTGTATCATGCAGCTGTGATTACATTTTAGATAACTTAGGAGACAGCCTCTATCAGATGGAAAAAACCACAGACCTAGACACAGATAGAAAGTTGTGCAACAATAAAAGCCCTCAAAAGTCAGAGATAGTACTTATAGAGAAGTAAGAAAATAAAAGACTAACAAGAGATAGTTAAAAAAATTGTTAAGTTGCTTCCTTACCAAATTATAGTATGTCTTGCTGATTGCAGAAGTGTCAAAGCCTTTAGGTGGACTCTTAAGGGTGCCAGATTTGGGGGACACTTGTTTGTCTGTGGTCAGAAGGGAAACAAAATATTTAATGCAAACATTCACACACTGAACCTTAAGCAATTTAAGACCCAATAAAACACCAACCTCAGCAACAGGCAGTAATTTGGCCTTGTCAACCCACATTTTTACACACTCACCATACACTTTATTAGGTACACCTTACTAGTATCAGGTTGGACCCCATTTCACCTTCGGAACTGCCTTAACTCTTTGTGGCACAGATTCAACAAGGTGCTGTAAACATTGCTCAGAGATTTTGGTCCATATTGACACGATAGCATCACACAGTTCCACCTGTTCCACCACATCCCAAAGGTGCTCTATTGGATTGAGATCTGGTGACTGTGGAGGCCATTTGAGTTCAATGAACTCATTGTCATGTTCAAGAAACCAGTTAAGGGATGGATACAGCCAGCAACAATACTCAGGCAGGCTGTAGCATTTAAACGATGCTCAGTTGGTACTAAGGGGCCCAAAGTGTGCCAAGAAGATATCCACCACATCATTACACCACCCACAGCAGCCTGAACCGTTGATACAAGGCAGGATGGACCCATGCTTTCATGTTGTTTGCACCAAATTCTGACCCTACCATCCAAATATTGCAGCATCAGAATGGGCAACATTTTTCCAGTCTTATATTGTTCAGTTTTGGTGACACTGTGCAAACTGTAGCCTCAGTTTCCTTTCCTTAGCTGACAGGAGTGCCACCCAGTGTGGTCTTGTACTGCTGTAGCCCATCTGCTTCAAGGTTCGACGAGTTGTGCATTCAGAGATGCTCTTCTTCATACCTTGGTTGTAACAAGTGGTTATTTGAGTTACTGCTGCCTTCCTATCAGCTCGAA